>VDFB02382991.1:511832-527064 GCA_007258455.2 Sequoia sempervirens
GCTGCATAAAGTTACAAAAGATTAATAACTTATGAACCACATAATTTTTTTCAAAAGATAAGGCACCTGAAAATCCAACATTTAAATAGGCTACTACACATAGAAGATCAAAACCAATATCTAACTTCTATGAAAAAAACATAGAAGCACTGTGTATCAGATTCTTTCAATAAAAAGTTTAACATAAGGCCTGGCAGAAAAAAAGTAACATGTGTTACTAAACATAGAAGTACTATGTATCAAATTCTTTCAATAAAAAGTTTAACATTAGGCCTGGCAGAAAAAAGTAGCATGCATTACTGGAACTAAATGTTATCATGTCAAATTGACACAAAGAAGCATAAAAATGGAATTGATATCACTTGGACAAAATACAAATATTTTAGGAAGTGCTTGAACAATAGTTCTGGCATAGATTCTACTAACATAAAAAAGATATTAATCAATTTTAATTGCAAATCCAAACCCACAAGACAAATCCAAACCCACAAGACTCTTAACAATTATTTTGTAATTTTATAAACCCCCCAGTAATGTTGTGTACCACATTGTGAAGGGTAAGTGATTTTCTCTTCTGCAGCTAAAAATATTTGACACTATGCACAAATCAAAGTCCTCACAAGTTAGCCTTGTTAATTGAAGTAACATACATACCTGAGCTAGCCTCTAAAGCTGAAGCATTGCTTTGAGAGCATTTGTATCTACCAGAGCTTTCTGTTCCACTTCTTTCATCTTTATTGCATTACCAAGGGATGTGTCTGGCCTACAACCTAATGTAAGCCCAATACTATTGCCCACAACCCACTCCAAAGCCTGGCCTCCAGTTCCTATGTTGTGTCTTCTACCACCGAGTCTATGCCTTGCTCCAAGAAAGCCACGGTGCTGGTACTGACTCATTACTCTTTCTCTCAGCATCTGTGCTTCTGCAAGAAGTGTTGGAGACAAGGCAACAAGAACTGCTTCTAAGGAAGTTAATAGAACTTCAAAAAAATAGGAAAACGATAACTACTAAAATAAAAAGGCATAAAGGTTTAGATTGTAGTGTGAAATATGAAAAGGAATATCAATGTAATATCAATGTTTAAAGTTTTATTATGCAATAGTCTTGTTTAAGATCCAAGAGGTATAATATAGTATGAGCCTAATCTATCCTACTATACTACTACTAAGCCACTAACTTGCTAACTAGCTTACACTTACTATCACAAAGAATGGTAGTATCCACTAATATACATATAGGAGGGCGATGAATGGCTTGGCAATTACAATACTATATGCCACTGGAAAATTCTGGCTAGATTCCTCTGTATTTCCATTTCTTGGGATGATGTTGCAACTGTCTGTGTGGAACAACTCTGTCAGAATAGATGCTATTAGATCTGTGAGGCAGGTTCGGAGAGGATTTGGGTTGTTGCACTACTGCATGTTCTGCAGGTGATGACTAAGCTTCTGATGGAGCTATGTGAGCTAGAAATAAGTGTTGATGGAGTTATGAGCTGCTCAGTGTCCTATATCCTCTTGGAATAGAGGGAGTAAAAGGTTAAAATAGATGCAATAAATTAGTTAGATGTTCAATCCAAGAGGATTATCTTGTAAATTATTCCATGTTAATGTGTTTCAGCCTTCAAGTGATTTGCATATCATGCCTAGAAACTCATGATACTACTGATCTGTACAAAATGTCTAGGGGCTATTGACCTAATCAATTCTAGGTTTAATTGTCTATTCAGTTGATCAGAGAAAAATAGAGTTTCAGAGTATCACAAGAATTATTCTTATTGTATTTTGTTTTACTAGTTTAGTAATCAGTTGTGGACTTTCTATTTTGTTGTTTTGCTTCTTTCTAGAATGGTCTTCTACATCTTCCCTATTTAGAGAATATTATATTATAAAGGACTATTTTAAGCCCAACCAAAGGACCTTAAGGTAATTGATGCTTAAATCATGGGAAGGCCAAACTATAGATTGCTAACACAATTGAGGAGGTAGTAGAGATGAAGGGACCTTCCAATGTTATGCAAGTCATCACACACAATCCCCAATCATTCAGATTAGCAGACCCAAGTGTTGAAGGAGTATAAGATCAAATTTTTGTGACCCATTGTAAGATCAAATCTTAGTGACCCTGTGTGTCTATCTCATTTTTAACTCTAGGCTTAAAATCAATTGCAGCTATATTTTGCTGGAGGCAAATGTATGTGATATAGGTAAAGAAATAAAAATTCATATAAAATTTTGTGACCCCTTTTTTCTATCTCATTTACATGGATGTTTTCTATGGTTGTTGAATGAGTAGGGCATGCTCGAGATGGGTTCCATGGGCATGGAAAAGCCAGTGGTGAAATGTAATGTTCTTGTAATCATTGCGTTGCTCCTATTCAAGACCACCTACTTTCAAAATTAAGATTAATACAGACAAGCCTTGTTATGAATCCCTGGTTTCAAAATAAGCTTGGAGAATATAGTAAATTCACCTATCCAATGAGAAATCATTCTTAACACAATAAAAAATGGTTTGACCATGTACAGATTTGAAAAGTAAAAGTAACTGAAACCATGGAAAGTGACTTACCACAATATTATGCACGTGTCCGATGAGAAAAAATGGGTAGAGGTTGCAACCCTAAATCAGGCGTCCTCCTTTCACTTCTCCATTTTGGCGGGTTGAAAATAAGGTTTCAGACTCTCATTTCTCCATTTTAGTGGGCTATGACTGAAAATCAAGTTAATCACTTCTCCATTTTGGCGGGTGATTGAAAATAAGGTTAGGTTTCAGAGCATGTTTATTAAAATGAAAATTATGGCCAAGATTTTAATAATGAGCACATTTTAAATCAACAAGCTTTTATTCTCTTTCATCTTTTTGTCTAGATTTTTGCTTAATTCTTTTTTATTTTTGATCTTTATGTTTGTGTTTTCTTTAATTGTAATGTATATATTTCATTTTTCTTATATTCCTTTGTTTATTATATCATCTTTTACATATTACCTTATATATTTTTTAATCTTTTATTTTTTCTTCTCTATTTTTTGTAATTCTATTTCTATTGTTCTTGGTTTGTAATTTTGTAGATTATCTCCTTAATTTCAATTTATTTTATTCCTTTTATGAATTGGTTCTTTATTTGGGTTCTTTTATCCTCATGTACTTGGTTTTTAATTTTTTCATTTAATTTTTTTTTTTTTTAACATTAATATTTAGTATTTTAAGAAATAAGCATAGCTCCTTTCTCTTTCTTTCTTTGTGTCAAGGTTTTTGCATTTTTCTTTTTAGATTTGATCTTTATGTATGTATTGTGAAGCTATTATGCAATTTGCATAATGTTATTATATAAGCTTTATTATTTTTATAAGCATATGTATATCATATGTTCATTATATAATCATTATTTATATATTTTACATATGTAAATTATAGATCATTATATATATATTCTTTTAGTTGTTGTGCCTCTCTCTCTTTAGTTTTCAATTTTCATTTCTTTACTTCTTTGTCATATTTAGCTTTTTAAAAAATTCATTCTCCTCTTCTCTTTTATTTATTTATTTATTTATTTATTTTTCTCTCATTAAAAAATTCAATCAACTCTTTTGTTGGTTATCTCCCTCTCCTTGTTTTTTGTGTCATATCCCCTCGACTTCTTTCCCCTCTTCTTTTTAAGCATATTGGGTCTCCTTCTAACCATCTTTCATCTCCTTATGCTCTTTATCATCCTAATGATGGATCACTGAGTGTGATCCGACTCAAACACAATCTAAATCTAGAAATAACAAACTATAAATGTTAAATACATATATTAAATTATTACTAGCAATTGCACCTTGGTATGCAATAGATACGCCGAAAAGGTATGAAAGGTCAATTAGAGAAAATTTTGGTGTATTTTTTCAAACATATGTGTAGTACATGAGGTCAATTGGTAGGTCATTTAGCAAATGATGTTGTTTATGTAACAAAGGTCTCAATTAGCATTCACTCAATAAATATGTATTTTAAATATAATTTTTCATTAGACAAAATTATATATTTGTAATAGTGAATTTATTACAGGAGTTCAGTTTATTTTTTCTCTATCCACCTCTCTATATCTTATGTTTATCATCCTCTCCATTTATGTCTTTCTCTCTCTATATCTTATCTATGTCTCCCTCTCTCTTTTATGTCTTTCTCTCTCTATAAGTTTGTCTATCTATATCAAACGTCATGCTACCTTGAGCATAACTCCCCAAGGACACATACCATTCTTGGATTTTTGGCATGAAACAAGTAATCAAAAGTTATTTTTTCTTTTCTCTATCTCTTTTTCCCTTTCTATCTCTTATATTTTTATCTCTTTTGTATTATCTCTTTTTTTTCTATTCCTTTCTCTTTCAATCTTTCTCTCCATCTATGTCTCTATTCCTCGTTATCTCTCTACCTCTATATTTCTTTGTCTCTATCTCTTTATTTTTTTTATCTCCATCTTTATCTCTTCTATTATAATTTAACTAATTTATATAATCATACTTGTAAACTATTTGTAATATCATTATTTTCCTATAGTAAATGTAGAGTATGTAAACTTATAAGTAGCGTAGTATATATTTGAGAATTGTATGCATATTTATCTTCCACACTACATAGTTGGGCCCTTTAAGGAGTTGGGCATTCAATTTAGAAGAAACTTTGGTGTTCATGTGATGACACCACAAAAAAAAATTATTCCACAAAAAATATTTATTAGTAGTTTTATTTGTAATATTTTATTATTAATTATGTCGGGCTACGATTGAAAATAAGGTCTTGACGAAGGTTTTAGAGTATGTTTATTAAAATGAAAATTATGGCCAAGATTTTAATAATGAGCACATTTATTTAGTTATTTATTTAGTCATTTTTATTTTTTTGGTATTAGTCATTTATTTACTCATTTTTATTTGTCTGATATTAGTCATTTATTTGTCTGATATTAGTCATTTATTTAGTCATTTAGTTGTGATTTTACCCAATGACCAAATTAGTCACTTATAAATGACCAAATTAGTCATTTACTTTCCAAATACTACTAGTGTTAGTCACGTGACTAAAAATTTTAGTCATGTGACTAAAATTTTTAGTCACGTAGTCATTTATTTTCCAAATTCTACTAGTGTAAGGGAACGACTCAACCGATAACACTCTAAAGCTAAGAGTATTTCCAGCTGGGATATAAAAGTGGGTACTGGAACAAAGGCCAGTATCACACGGTTGGCTCCGATGAGAAGGGCAGCAATGGTCTCTCACCTCAATGGGTCAACTCCTACGAATAGAAAATCTGAATTAAAACCCTTGTTTAGAAATGGCCAAAATCCTCAATCTACTTGTTGGTGCAAGAACGGTTGTTCTGAAGCCATCCCACATTTTTACGGCTCTTAATAGAAATGAAAAGCATTCCATGGGAGTTTCATGGGTGTTGATGCTTGGTTTCCCTGTATAAGTGAGTGTCGTGGAGGGGAGCTAGTGGGTTCAAGCATCTAATCGTTCACTAAGAGTAGGCGTAGCTGGACTTGTCCAAGTGGGAACTCAACAAGTAAAGTCTTTCATATCCATAGGGTTGTGCATGTTCTTGGTATCAAAACACTTGCTTGTTCGAAAACATTGGGAAACACACATTCAACAGGAAAATCAAAATTTCAAACCCCTTAGTTAGAGAAAATACCTTTGACAAAACCCAAGAACTATTGCTTACCCTGGGGATTGTGTTCTTAGAGGTTTCTAAGTAATTGGGTTTACATCTTGATTTGCTTCTATCAAGGTAAACATTAGGTAACCATTGCCTTGATTTCCTTGAATTCCACATAGCACTTTGTGGGATGAAAAGAAGTTAGGACATTGGACGTTTAGTTTGAAAATCTAATCAAGAAAGTGTTTGTGGTAAAAGCAATTCACTAATCAAGATGAAATCAATTGAACCCCACACATGTGCTTGTGTATCTTTTGTCTTATGGTCTTTTGAGCAAACATTGATCTTTTGGTTTGAAGGGAAAAGCATGTTCTTCAAAACCTTGGCCTTGTAAACAAGTCCTTCTTAGGTTCATTTAGGATAAAAATCAAACACTTCATCCATTTCAAACATTTATCATCCCATCCCACAAGAAACTTTAGAGCTTTGGAAACATCATTATCTAGACTTGGGTACATCCTTAAACCAAATCAAAATCTCCTTGTTTAATTAGGAGTATGGGAATGCATCATTTCTCATACCTCTAGTTAAATCAGCACACCTTTGAACAAGTTTATCCTAAAATATCACATCCAACATCTTAGGGTTTACAAGTTCATTATCCAAACAAAACTGATCAAAATCAAATCCTAAAGTCTAGCATTGATCCAAATTTCCTAAAAAATCAACACCCATATCATTCACCCCTTTCATCCTTCATCTCATCATTGGTCCTAAACACCTTAGAGGTCACTTTTACAACAAGGTCAAAACACAAGAGGAACAAGGAATATAAACTTAATTCATTCATCAAGACTAAAGCAAGCCAACCAAATTATCAAAGCCTTACAATGCCAATTGTTTTTCAAAACTCACATTTATACATGGGATCATTATCTCCTACAAACCTCAATGGTACAAAAAATGTGAGTATACCCAATCTAAATCTTGGAACACCTTTTCTGATGGTATATTTAAATCCAAGTCCAAACTTACAAATTTATCAACCAAATAATCAATGCATGAGTCTTCAACAAAAAAACATTATCCCACCAAATGCATACATGCCAAATGAGAATATACCAAGTACCACTATACCAAACATGAACATTTCGAATCCACACTTGGTAAAATTTTGGATAGATATGTTTGTAAATCACACGAATGTTGTTCAAAATCCATCACACCCATATGTACCCTCACCTTTCATAATCCTAATGACCCATCATCATCATTTCACGCAACCCCTCAAACCTCTCTCCCTACGACCTCACAAGGAGAAGGTGACTTATTTGGACCAGGGGGCATTTTTTATCAAACATAATCATTTCCCCAAGGGAGCATGCCACTCACTTTCCCACCACTCCCACCCTTGCCATTAACATTTGTATCACCTCTTGGTTTGGGGCTACCATCGCTACCACCGCTCATCCAAAACATCCCCCCAACCATCAATCAAGGCATCATACCAAATCCTCCCCCCTTGCCATCGATATCACAACAATAGATGGCAACCATCCCCATAGCACAAGCAACCAACACATTGTCTATCATCCCTCAAAACATGGTCTCTCAAGGACTAACCATATCGATCACGCCATCCACCACTCAAATCCTAATCATCAATACGATGGTACCTCTTATCACCATAACAAGCACTATTCCAAAACCACCTCCACCACCACTACCACCCAAACCAAACACATCAAATGAATACAACATTGTATTGCAAGCCGCTCAATAGGCTGCTTATCAAAAGGCACACCAACAAAACCAAAACTGACAAGCTGCACAAGCTGCTCAAGTTTCCCAAGCCACACTACAAGCCCAGGCTCAAGCGTAAGCGCAAGCTCAAGCCCAATACTAAGCCCAACAAGCAAATTTTGTTCAGAATCCCAACAAAATGTTAACGACTCCATGTATCGATCCAAGTCAACGATCACATGATCAAGACCTATCCATCAATGAAACACATGGAAGATGTTTCTACCTCATCTGAAGATCAAATCAACATACATCAAGAGTCACTTTTTGATCATGATAATAATCCCTCAACAATATCCGACAATGATCTATTTCAAGGAGTGTTAACATTATTTGATCCTGTAATCAACAATCCATCAACCAATGATCATGTTGAAAATGTCTCTACATCACCTAATAAGTAGAGGACATATCTCAAAAAATTATTCTAAAGCATGATCAACATCTCTCACCAAATTCTAGCAATGGTCCTTTCCAAGACATATTGACATCCTTCGACCTCATGATTGTCGATATTGAAGCAATCTTCAACTCAACACTTGATCCAAATTCACTCAAAGATCAAGAGGATATTGAGCCACTTCCTATGCCTAATGAAGATATCCAAGAACCCTTTGTAAGCAATCCATCCTTTGAAATTGACCCATGTCAAGAACTTGATCCAAAGCATGTTGAAAGCAATTACGAAATCATTCAAGATCAAGAATTTGTATCTCCAAGATACTACAATGATCTAATGGATATTCCCTATCTATACAATATGATCATATTCATAGAGCACATACTCCTCCCTCTACCCATGAGATGATTTTTGTGGATGGACACATAGATGATCTTCATTCAGAACAAGATTCCTTTACTCTTGATATTATTACAAAAAAAGTGCAGGTTATTGATTCCTACAGTCAAACTGAGTTGTCAACATCAGGATCAGATATATTCCAAACTCAAACTAAGGACATCATGAATAAAGATATCCAGCATTATCCACTCAAGGAAGTAGATCAAACAAAACAAGATATTTTGGAGTCAGCAGAGCAGCAAATTGAAATAACATCATCTGCAGTGGTCATTTATCAAATAATGCTTACTGAACAAGACATCTCAAAATAGGCAGAATCAAGGAACAAAGGTGCTACTACCACCATACTGAGGGCAACTATGTCTCAAGAAAACATCAACATAGGGAGCACGAAGAATCCTTATGATGAAACCAATGTTGATGCTACAATCGGCCACGTCATGAATCTTCATCCACCTATCACCCCATCAATGAATTGGGACCAACGTCAAAAGAAATATTTGAATCAAAGCACAAGGAACATTATCAAAGTAGAAGAAGCAAAGAAGCATAATGGAAAAAACAAATACATATGGATACCAAAAAATACAAAGAAAGATTATCCCTATCAAACTCCATTAGTCAAAGAAACTATGGGGAAAAATAAAAAGGGAAAAGTTTCTATTAAAAATTTCCACAAATGAAAAATCAGGCTTCTCAAGCAACGTACAAAGTATATCAAGCAGTTGGTCCTAATTCCACATACACTTTCGTATCCACCCATCATTGCTCATCTTCCCAAGTTTGGAGAGTCAAAGGTTCCAAGTTGTCAACCAATCCATCTTCTATTCCTAAACACACTCCATCCACACCTCCATGCATGATATCCAATTCTAACATTGACCATGTATTTGCAACGACCCTTCATTATAAGGATTCAAAAGGCACTCTATCGCAATATGCACACAAAGACAACGTTAACTCTGGTATCAACAAAACTGATCAGGAATCTCAAAAGTTGTATTCAAGTGCATGTATCTTAGCAAATCATCTTCTTCAAATATGATATCAATGCCACATTATAATAGAAGCATCTACATCGACACCACTAGGTGGTTCAGCATGAGCTTACATTCTTTCAAAAAAATCAAAAAAATCCAAAAATCCAAAAATCCAAAAAAAATAAAAATAAAAATAAATAAATAATCAGAAAAAGGATTGAAAACAGTAAAGAAAAAAATTGTCCTCTAGTGAAAACCACTATGGTGGCACTTTGGACAGGTACCATGATGAAAACTTGGCAAATAGGCGTCATGTGTAGAATCGAGCATCTATATGTGCCAATTCAGTTGGAAGCATCCCATCCCATCCATAATAAATCCAACATTCCATCCATCTTAGCCATAATAAATCCATTCATCCATGAACCATTTATCCAATCCATTTGCATGTATTTGCATCCATAGTCTGAGTTATCCTGACCTTGATGAAATTTTGGTGCACACTTTACACTTGCTTATGGTAGACATCTTGACATGGGTCATTTTCATTTATCTTATCCTACCCAGCATTATTTGAACCATGAAGCATTATCCAAATGAACATCCTCTATTCAAACACCTTATCTTATTGTAAGATAATCCATATCCATCCATCCACACGCCTATCCAAGCATCCATCCATGGCATTCCAAGCATTGCTAGACACTGGGGGTGGATATTTACATCTTGCTTCAGAAATAAATCTTGATCTATATCCTCCAACATATGTGGTGATCCGAACATTGGCAAACATAAAATCAAATTGGTCAAATCATTTGTGATCCAGAGTCCAAATCACTAGCCCAAGGCATATTTTCATGAGAAGATGTTCCTTATCAAGTTTTATCTTCAATTGAACATCGATCCAAACAATCACTATTAGTCGCATCTTCAATGTCACATTAAATCATCCAAAAACATTTTTTGTTTCAAACCAAGCTTCAAAATCCTGATCAATCAAATCCAATCAATCCATCATCATCTCGGGATATCCTTCCCAATCCTTGCATTGCTTAACACTATCCTTGCATTGTTGTGTATCCTCAAAAATGTTATCATCATCAATCCCTCATCATCTCAAGATATCATTCCCAATCTTCATGTTGTTTAACACTATCCTTGCATTGTTGTGTATCCTCAACAATGTTATGATCATCATCAATCCATCAATCTGATCGAATCAACCTTAGCTTGGTTTTCAAAAAAATCCCAAAACATAGCATTGATAGCATCAGACACAACCTTATCCAAAACATCAAAATCGTGCAAAAAAAATCCCAAAACAAATCAAAAACTTGGTCATCCAAACTACGTCGTCTCTGAGCTTAAACGTAGGCAAGGCTAATCTTTGATCAACCCCCAAGACACAAAATCCAAAAACATTCATAAAATCTCAGAAAACACAAAAACATTGAAAATCAAAAATCAAAACATTTTTAAAATCTTGAAAATACCAAAAACAGCCTCAAAACATTTTCAAAATACCAAAAACATTGAAATATTCCAAAAAATACAAAACCATACATCCCATCTCGCTTTCACCCGCAATAATCAATCATCCATAATAAATTAATCATCACACTCACCCTTTGGCAAAACAAATAGAAACAAGTACAACAATCGGAAAAAGCAAGCTTCAAATATAAAATCAAAAGCAGACTTCAAAACTTTTAAATGCAAAATCATAATCTTGATCATTCGCAAACATGTCAATCAACTTTGTATCAATAGCTTATCAAACAACTTATCAACCCATCATCATCCTATACAATTCATGTCCTAGGATATATCATTTTGACAATGGGCATCATTTTGGATATCACTTTGGATTCTTATCCTAATCAAAACACATCCCTTTGGTTGTAGGTATGAACATTGACTTGTTTGTTTACTTGATCTGTTCTTTTTTATTTATCTTATTGTGCTCATTCCGATGACCTCTCAATGATGTCTACTTAAAACGATTTAGAGAGAAAGGAATGGGGCATCGATCATTATCTTTTATTTGTTGTGCTTGTTGGACGTTCTTGTAATATAACCTTGGCAAATACTTGCTTTGTTAGGAGCATCCTAGCAAGGTTTTTGTATGTCAGGTGTGAACAAGAATACTCCTATCTATTTGTCTAGTCGAAGTCCATCACACTAGATACAACATCATCCTGGTTCTTTATACCTTGATGCATCGTGCCTACGTGTGTTATCAAACATAAGGTAATTGGCCCTTTGAAAATCCCAACTCTCGGCAAGCAAACATCATCTGCATCATCATCATCATCATCTCTAATAAGGTCTTCTTAGATCATGGACTTGTTGGATCCTCTTGTCATCTTATTCTTCTATCTTTACTAACATTTCTATCCAAATTTGTGTGATATCTGAAAATATACATGAGGCTACTCATGGCTGATGACTGTCTATACATCATCAAAATTGTCTACATTAAATATATGATCTTTCTAAGGAATTATCTTTCATCCTTTGATCAATAGAACCACTCCCCTAGTATTTTATCATGATCTCAATCGGAAATTAGCATTTCCACTCGATCTCTCGAGGGGGAAGTATACCAGCATAATTCTTTTCGCTGGGGCAACAGTGGGACATCTAAAAAAAATCAAAGAATTTTTGACTTTTTATCATGGCAAGGTTATACTTTGAACCACTGCAGCAAGTGCATTGCTTCAAAGAGGGGAAAAATGTAGACATAGAAAATATACAGATTGATATCGCACACTCGATCCTGATCTACTAACATTGCTTCATCCTGAATTATCCCTCTGTTTAACCATTTAATCGAATAGCCTCATTTGATTAAAGTCATCATAATTCCCCTTTTAATTAAATAAATCCCTCGATTTAATTAAATCATTGTCTCTGTGTAATTAGCTAGGTCATTTCATCTTCTTATCTTTATTTAATTAAATAATCCATATTATTTGATTAAATCTCTAAAGTTCATCTAATTAAATTAAATAAATCAAACATTTATCTAATTTATTCTAACATCACCCCCTTTGGTTAAATAAATCAAAAATATTTATTTAACTAGGTCTAAATCATTCTCTTCTCATTTTGAGTTATTTAAATCCTAAAATCTAAGTCAAAATGGTCAAGTCAACTAACATCATTTAAATTAATCAAATCATGATTAATGATAATCCTAATCACTCAAATCCTCTAGCTTTTTCCACTTGCTCATGAAAATCAATTTATCAATTTATTAAATCATCTATTTTCTTTCAAAAAGGCATCAAAGGATGAAATATTCTTCAAATTCAAAATCTCCCCCCAAAGGACTTGTCCATCCAACAAGGCATTAAAGGCATCTTACATGTCCTTTTCTTAAGCCATGTGGCATTAACTTCACCTTTCACCTCATCCTTCAAGCCATCTTTTGAATTTGAATCTCTCCCCTCTTTGCACATTCTTCAAAATGTGCTCATTCCTCAACCATTCACCTCTTGACAAGTGGCACCTTGCCATTGGTTGAAAGTTAGTCCCACATTGCTTATTTTGGGCATTTCTCCAACTTGCCTTTCTATAAATAAGAGGCTTCTCTCCTCATTTTATCATCCACAACTTGAGTAAACTTACTATACTCAAATTCATAGCAATTTCTCATCCAATTTCATCCAATCTTAGCTAGGTAATGTAGATTTTTATCTTGAAGCACATTGGAGGTCTTCATCAAGTGGATCACTCTTCATCATCAATCATCTTCATCACATCATTGGAGTTGGGAAAGGGCCAATTTTCACATCAAATTGGCACCAACTCCCTCAAGAGATTAAGAGTTTGCTTTTTTTTAGAATAGGATTTGATATCTTTGTTTTAAGTTTGTTGTGTTCTTCATTTCATTCCTTTTCTTTTGCATTCAAATGAATTTCTTGAGTAATCTCTATTCTAACTTGCATTTGATCTTATTAATGTTTTCATTTGTTGTGTTGTTGCAGGTATAGGATATTGGTTCACACTTCTGAACAGTGATTTCAAACATAGAAGCAAGTAGTAAAACAGTTGTTTCATCCTATGATCTAAACATCAAGTGTATGTTCAAGGATCTGGTTCGATCCCTTTTGATTTCGACTAGTATTAAACAATAGCAAACAGATTAGTCACTCTTATAATGCCAAGAGTCATTAATAACATCACAACCCACATCTTAGAACTACATCAACTCACACAGCCCTGTCACCCCTAGAGGCCGCCCATTTTTTTTCCTGTTTTGGGTTTTAACCAAAAGTCAATTCCTTCACTTTTGGCCAGAAATCCCTAGTAGTTATATGGTGAGTATCTTGGGGGTAGATTCTTTGCTCCCCTTGAATTGTGAATATTATAATGTTCAAGAATTGACTCAGCTGGCTACTACACTTAAAGCTCTTAGTAAGGGTTTATGTTTGGTGTGGAAAATGATAAACTCCCTCAGGAGACCTCCCAACCTTTAGAACAAAGGCTTTGGGGATGGTTATAGATGCGCACTACCATTGAATGTGATTTTCATCACAATCACGTTTGATTATAGTGGGTTGGAATACTTGGCTTTAGTCATTCCCACTTAGGTCCTTCCCGTAGGGTGAGTACTTTTCCCACTATGGCAAGCCTTCTACAGGTGCTATTGCAATAAAATGAAAGAGTGAGTCTGACATTCTGGTCACCCAGTGAAGGGGAGAGCATAGGCCTATCACTTTACAAACATAGCATACATGGTGTTTATTAACCTCGTAATTAAACTAGATGCCTAATTTAATCAAAGGAAAACAACTCCAGCCCCTACAAAACATCATTACTAGTCTCAAATATATATCTTTGACAACATATAAAACACTCAGTAAATGCGCTATTCTAGAAAATAAGAAAAGGGAAGTCAAAATCTTGTATATGCGCCAAAAGAGCAGGTATATGCACTAGAATAGAGCTTGGATGTGCCAAAAGAACAGGTATATGCATTGGAACAGAGCTTGGATGCGCTAAAAGTCTCCACCTATGTGTTGTAAGATGTTTCGGGTCTGCTACATCAAAATTCAAGAACATACCTATTCACAAAAACTTGCCAGAAAATGTTAAAAATGGAGCTAAGCCCCACAGTGGGTGCGAATTTATGTGTGTATGAATAATGTGAGTGCATAAGCAAATAATACAACATACCAATGAAACATTATATTAGAGAATTTAAATGATAATCAAACCAAAACAACAAACTCCCCAATGGCATCTCATTAGGATTATTTAAGTCATTTTTCTCTCAGATTGTTTGTGCACATGAATTTCCAAATGACAACCTGAAGAATGAGATGCTATAAATGCAAGAGATATCTCCTACACTACATGATTGACTGCTAGACTAGCTGAAGATGATTATGCAAAGATTAATGATGTTGCTATGATATTGATAATGAAATGATATGATGAAACTACAGAAATTAAGATCCAGCTAATGGTAATCCCATGATTAATCTACTTCATTCTAAAATGCAAACACTAAAATGCTAATGCTAAGATGACAATGCTAACAAATTTTTTGCAGAGTATAATTATGCTCAGCTCTCTAAATGCTTTTGTTGTAAATGAGGGTCTACTTATAGATTTTCCAAGGCATGACCTTAAGTGGCAGAAATCAATGGTCTAGATTCAATCTGGAGAGATGGACGATTGAGGATGAAGAGGTTAGAGAGAATCAAGGAGTGTGTTCCCTTTAGAAGAACAAACTGCCAAGTGTGAAGAAGAATCAAATGGAGATGAAGGCCAAGTGTCTCAAATTGGTTAAAATTTGTTGAGGATTAATGTCAATTAAATATTAGGAATATTTACTTTCATGAGACACATGATGAGGTGGAAGATGAGAAGTTAGTAGAAATGTGTTTAAATTCAAATTTAATTATAGAGTTAATTAAATAAAACAAACTAATTGAATTTGTGCATTTAATTAAGACATGAAGAAAATGATTTAAGATAGGAAGAATTATAGA
>VDFB02382991.1:527164-543190 GCA_007258455.2 Sequoia sempervirens
TCTCTCTCCCTCTCCCTCTCCCTCTCCCTCTCCCACCCTACCTAGACAACTCTAGATCTCTCTCTCTCTCTTAAAATTCTCCCTCCCTTTAAAGACATACATAAATACATACATACAAGCATAACACATATGTACATACAATCCTACATACATACAAGCATACATATACATGCACATATATACAATCTTACATATAAGTAGGCATACATACAATATAAATGCATTGATACATATAGGCATACATACATACATACATACATACATACATACAAGCATACATGTGCATACAAACATACAAATATATAAACATACATTTAATATGCATTTAACATAAAGCAGGACATAACGCGAGCGTGTTATACCGCACTCGCATTATGTCTTGCTAGACATGCTCCCCACAAATGAAAAAAACCATGTCAAAATTGACATATAACGCGAGCACGTTATATCTTGCTTTGGGAATCCCCAAGCCTTGAGATTGGTATTTTCCTTAGAATACCAACCCAAAGGCTTGGAGGGCATTCCCAATGACCAGAGACGTGTTTTTGCAATTTCTACAATATTTCACATATTCGGGTTCGTGCTCACTATCAGGATTGCACATGGCTCAATATCAAACAAATCAAACATCTGGGTAATGTTAGGTTCTCTCTTAGCTATCCAACAATGTAATTTTTTTCACTTTTCGACAATGTTAAGCTACTCATCTATAATTTCTTTTGTTTGTATGTCTCTTTTTTGGAAAAAATCAGTGTTTGGTGTTTTTTTTGTTATAAATTAACTATTCATCGAAATTTAAAATAAATTACATTTTTAGAAACTAGACTCCATTTTACATTTTCTTTTAAAATTCAATTAGTTTCCAAAATTTGTAGGGGTAGCATGACCATAATTCTATTTTTCAGGAAGTGTCCACTTTGAAAATTAGTAAAAAATGAAATACTCATTAAAAAATTATTAGAAAAATCATGCATCAACTACATACTATTAGCTAACTTCTGACCATAGTGATTTTAAAAATACTAAAAAAAAGTTCACCGTACGAGGGTCGTACAAGAGTTGCTATGTTATGTTTTCTGACAAAAACAACACCAATTTGTGTATGTCCCTCATTTGAACTCCTTAATCTCAACCATTTTCAAAATAAATTAGTAGTTTAGAAAGTAGACTCGAAGCACTTGAATCTTTCTTTTGTTCCATCTAATTTTTTTGAGTGTAAGTATCCTCAATTTCACGTCCATGGTCAGTATTTCTTGATTTCAGAAAAAAAGTGGCCACTTAAGCCCCCTTTTTTGGAACCATCTTGGTGCACTTACCCACATGTCAGGTTCACCAAAATGTAATGGAGGGGATTCACTACTCCTAAGTCTCTAGGACAAGAAAGAGTCTATAGGGAGTGAATAACCCTCAATTACCTCAAAGTACAAGCTCAAGTGACAAAGTGCAAGATGAAAGAGATTGAAAAAATGTGATTAAATGATATACTAAGCTAGGATGGTAAAAATTCAAATTAATAGAATTTGATAAAGAATTACAAAATATAAGCTACATAAATAGAAAGATCATAACTTATAGATTCTACCTTGAGAAGGATAGACTCACGACCAACAAACGTCAACACGTAACACAGATGTCCCTGTGTTGTGCTGTCGTCCTTGTCAAACCAAAACCTAAAAACCTAAAATCTATAAGTACCCAACTCTTTGAATTTGAAAACCTGCACACAACAGGGGCAAGAAAAAATATTGGGGTTATTTTGGGGCTTTCCTTAGTCAAACCCTTGCTTTGGTGTTTCTACCTCCATAGACATCCAAATAGATAAAAAATAAATAAGATGTAAAATATAATAGACATGATGTGTGATAGAAAAAAAACCCGTTGTGGAGGAGAACCCCTATTACGAATAAAATAAACAAGACAAGTATGTATTTGCAAATAGATGAGACAAAGAAATAAGAGTGTTACCAACAGTTTGTGGCTCACTCTTGGCTTGATAGGTGAGATGTTGAATATTTGCAAGAGAGCCTTGGTTGTTGATGAGATGTGAATCCGGCAGAGCTTCTCTACAGAGAAGAGATGTAGAAGAGAATAGAGTAAGAGAGTCAAATAGAATGCAAGTGAGAATGAATGAGAATGAGGATAAAAAATGGAGTTAGTGAGGCTGCATGGATGGGAAGAGTCGTTACACTCACGATTATTCTACAATGACACATCTCATAGGAAAATTTTATGAGATTCCCTCATTTAAACTCAAGAAGTTTGGGGACACTTGTGCACTGCATGGATGTCCACACATCGTGCATGTGTCAAACTCAAAACTTTACAAGAAACGAGGTAGCAGATTGCTAACGATTTGTCATTGTACCTCATGGAATTGAAATGAAATTATGACTCATAAGGTCTTTGTCATAAATGTGGTAAGGTTCCATAAATTTAGCGGGCTAAATGTGCAAGTGTGAAATTGCCACGGGGTGCAATTTTATGACACTACACAACCCCATGAAGGAGATCCAAGATGAAACATCTTTTTCAAATTTCAATAATATGAATAATGTCATAGGTGAAAATGGAAAAAAGGATGAGTATGAAATACTAGAGAGACAATAAGATTTTGAATAAATAAAATAAAAGGGTATTAGAAGTAATATGATGGTTTCAAATATGCACTTCCTTTTGAAAGGTTCTTAAATGTGTAAGGAAAAGGGGGTCTATGTAAACACTTAAGAAAGTTAAGAAAGGAAGAAGAAAAGCTAGAAATGATTTTTTTTGCTAAGGAGATCATTCAGAATAAGATAAAATATTCTTGCAAAATAAAGAGCATTCAGAACTAGAGCCACAATCAGCACTAAAATATAGAACATTTTCAAATAAATTATATGGGAGCAAATCAAAGGAAGGCTCACAAACCCCCTAGGAGGACCACACCTCCAATTGTTACAAAGAAGATGAACGATGATACTAGAAATGAGATCAAAAGAAAGAAACATTACTTCTCATGCAAATAATCTTGGGAGTTTAGCAACAAATTTTAAGGCAAAGATGAAATGATGTCAAAAGAGGAGTAAGAAAATATTGATAAAAGGATAGAAATGCAAATGATGGAACTTGAACTAGTGATGAATGTACTTCAACATAATCTATTGAAGAAGAAAAAGAAGAGGAAATATTAGAAAGGGTTAAGGAAGAAACTATGGAGCATGAACCAAAGAAAGAAGAACAACTAGATTTTAAAAAGAGTGAGGAGAAATAAATAATGAAGGAATCCACCAAGAGGATGGAAGGTATGAAGCTTAGTTTCAAAAGGGATATCATAGTGATTTATAAAGTTAAATATAAAAAAGATTAAATTTGATGAAGAGAAGGAGAAACAAATATCATTTGTTGAAGACATAAGTGAAATATATGTGTCAATTCAAGGAATCCCCAATCATCTCTCACTATTTTAATTCGTTCTACATGGGGCTAATTTTCATAATAATTATGTTGATGGACATGCAAGTAAAAAAAAGTCGTAGTTGGTCACTTTCTTTAATATTTTGGGTCACAAGAAGAGTGGCACTACATATTTTGAATATTTTAAAAACATATAAATAAAAAAAGATTAGTTATGGAAATTATTTTTTACACTAGACTCATACCATATCATTTAAAATTTATTTTAATTATGAGAAGCACTCTAATAGAGATGAAAAGGTGAAGGGTACAAAATTGAAACATAATTATTTATATTAATCTTAGATTTCTCAGGCATGATGATGTGGGATTTAGGTGTTATGCATAGAGAACTCCAAATAAAATAAATGGTGTGGTAGATGAAGGTTGAAGTACTTGTAGGATTAACTATCATCACCTGTAACAGACATATCATACCTTGTGCATGTTTTAGTTGATCACGAGCGATGCAACCGTGGGTGAGAATAAGGTATGTTGTTACACCCCATCTCTTAACTACCAAGTTACTTTTACCTTCATGGGTAAATAGGATGATGAATGTAGATCATGAACTTAATGTGTTTAAAGGGGTGAATGAAATACTAAATATGTGTTATAATGTTATTACTTTTGAAGGAATGATTACGTTTTACACTAATAGAAAATATGATGAATGAATATGAATTGCAATATGAATGCTTAAATTCTTTGATGATGGAAATGATTTATGATGCTAATGGATTTTATATGAACGGCTAACTACCTTTGTGTTGGACCAAGTTGAATGCAGGAACAAGTTCAAACCTCCAAAAGAGAGGGGGAGTATCACTCAGGAGAGGAGATTGGTCTAGTAACCCTTAATAAGCTTAACTGAGCATACACACACTCACGTCCTAAATTGGGTTAGTTGAGTCGAGATAGGTTGTGGAATCAAGTAAGTAATCTTTAGTCTTGTTTATAAATGACTTAGAAGGGGTTATGATATTGTTCTATGAATATTCTTGCGTAGGGTGATTTGAACAACTTTGGTTTTAGGCTTTGGTTTCTCGATTGACATTGGTTTGATTTAAGTAATTGAGTCTTTGTGTTGGGTATACACATGTTTACATATCTAAGCGATCCTAGCATCTTGTATTGAATGAGACTTGCATATGAACTGGTTAATAGGTGTGCATATATAAGGTTGATATTTATAAACACATACATGTATATATATGTTAATCTTATATATAGATATCTTGGGATGTATGCATAAATTAAATAAGTATTATGTTATATATATATAATTAATATATATATATATTATGCATGTGTATATATATATATATACTTATCTTTGAAAGAGGAAATTGTATAGTATATATATATATATATATATGTAATAATATATTAACATTTTAATAAACCTGTAAATATGTTATTAAACATATGTTATATATATTTGATGGGATCATGTTATTCCAGTCACTAAGGATAATTGTATTAGCTAATGGGAATGTGTTATTCCAGTCACTATGGCATAGGTACATCATATAGGATATAGGTACGATTATACTTATAATATATATACAAGTTAATATAATTATGATGTATAGTTCTTTAAAGGGAAGGTAAGCCTAAAGTGTTGAGATTATGGATGCACAAGGTCCTTGAAGCTGCAGTCTTCAATGGAGGACCTTTGCTAGGAAGGATAATCAACCACAAAGAAAGTGTTGCAACTAGGCATACACAATAGAGATTCTATTGATATGATTAATTGATATTGATTGATATGTTACAAATGAACTAGTTGCCTGATTATATAGGCAAGAATGAAAACCTAAGATGCATGAGATGTTGCCATGTGTCATGATCTAACAACATGTGACAACATGTGAACCCTATCTAGGAAATTATTAAATGTTGAGATAAGTTCTAGAAGGACAACTCATCTTCTAGAAGGAATCTTATCCCTACAAACAAGGAAGGGAATATTATCCCATTTATTAAATGATTTATTAAAATCTAACCTAGAACTAAATGATGCATGACCTAAGTTAACTTATGCTAGTATAATAATTATTAATTACACTAACACCCCCCCATAAGTTCAACTTAGGGAGGAAACTGCAATGATTATGCAAGATGATAATGATGATGGGTCCCAACTACGAGGCCATGTTAGGCACCCATTTACATGAAGATGTAGAAAATATCCCACAACCGGAGAAAAGGGGAAAACCTAGTGGGAACAAAACCCCTCTCCAAAAAGGAGAAGAAAAAGAAAAAATGTGAGATAGGATGGGAAGGATGGAGGACTCCCAAATACCACCCAAGTACACCATATATCACATGGATATAATACATTAGCCCCCCCAATAGGGAGGAAAGAGAGAGACTATATCGCCCCCCCAAAAGATGTGATCACCTGCAAAGATGGTATGTCTCTAAGACAAAACAAGATCCAATGTTACAAACAACTGGTGTCTCCTTTTCGAAAACAAAACCAAATGCAAGTGCAGATGCTCACATTTGGATAGGAATTGGAAGGAAGGAAGGATGAATGTGGACGCGTGATGATGTCTCTAAACTCCGCCTAAGTGTCTCTTTTCCTAAGATGAAGATGCCACAATTAATGAAGAGGGTGAAAAACTAGGACGATGCAGAAACTGATGCTGAACAATATCCAAAGACGGTGATATGATGAATGTGATGGAGACTTGATATCCCCCCCTAAATGAAGTATCCTCAAAACCACTGAAGGAAGTGTGAAACAAATCCAATGGTAGATGTTGAAGAAACCTCAAGTCCTGAATGGAATGACAGGGAAAGTCCAGGATGAAATATCTCGAATAGAGTAGTGATACCCCCTCAAGAATGTCCTCCAAACCCATAGAAGTAGCCAAGTCAGTGATACCAAACAAGCCATCCTATGATGTCAAGTCTGGAAAACTGAAGGTGTCCTAATGAATGATGATGGTGGAAGCCTCAATCAATGAATCTGGACAAGGAATCACTGAATGTGAAGGGATACCAATAGTCTCTGATGGAGAAGAAGCACCTGAAAGGAACCTTGTCAACCTCTTCTGGAAGATTCAAGGCACTCAACTTCCTCGCACAACAATATCATCATGGCACCTGATCTAAAGAATGACATTCTAAATCATGACCATCGGGGAATGGTGGAGTATCTGATCCTCCATGTATCTCCCAAAGCTTAGCCCAAAGGATATGAGGACAATCACAATGATCAATAGATCTCAAAACATCACAATCAACTTGCATCTCAATGATCTCCAAGACTGTGTATCTGCTGCAACTCCAAGAAAATTCATAAATGCCTTCACTTGGATGAGGAATTATACCATATAGATGAGGCAAAAAATCAAGTGATTGGAGATGGTGGCAGATCCCATCTTGCCATTGCTTATAGTTACCCTTGTGCAACATAACCAAAGAAGGAGTATATGCAAGCCCCATAATGAACTTTCTCCAAAAATACAAAGACAAATAACCTTCAACAACAAATAAAGACTTCCAAGGATGATGTGCAATTGAAGTGATGCTACCCAGATCAAAAAATATTTTCCCAAGCTTCAGGATATCCAAGTTATTGAACAAATGCACCAAACTAAAAAAATCAATGCAAGAGTACTTGGAGCTGAAACTAATCAAGGGTCCTAGACACATGAAAAAAACTCTGAAAAATATTCCTGATGCTGCTAGAATCACCGAAATCCGATGAATGGCTGCAAAGTTACAAGCCTTTATGTCCAAATTAGGGTTTTGTCTTCAGTTGGCTGTATATTTTTCTGTAATAAAAATTTCATAGAATAGATTGCACCACTCAAAAGTAGACAAAATTCTCTTTCCAACGATATCTCATTTGTTGATTTTTGACACAGTGGGTGAAATTTGTGATAAAACGAAAAAAAGGCCTATATGAGGCACTCTGCAGGCTAACGAGGGTCAAAATTTAAGCCCCTCTAAGCTGGCACTTGGTCGTTGATGTGACTATGATTCATGCTTAGGAAAAAAAATGTCACTCGAGGAACAAACACTTGGTCATATGACCTGGTCATTGCACTTTTCCCGTGGGCTATACCAATGTCGGTCTTATAAACAAGGTTGGGCCGATGAAACGTTGATAAGGTAGGAACGACCGCCAGTTAGACTTCAATAGTGGATGGTGAACCAATTAGCGGGAGCAGACTCCAGTGAGATAAGCCAAGAATGGACAACTGGCAATGGGGTGGATGACTGGCACAAGTAGCGATGACCGGAACAAATAATGGCAACAACAGTCGGGTACTAGTAGTGAGAGGATGGGATGGCCGAAAAACAGGCTGTACCCCTCCTGCAATAAATAAAGGCAGCCGACAAGCAAAAAAATCTATGAAATTTTTATTTTTAATATTGCTCTCAGTAATTAAAAAACAAAAGTATATATGCCGATAAAATATGTCCGCAGAAAATTTGAAGCTGACCATGTAAAACATATACCCAATGATTTTAAAAAATCAACCCTGAAAATATGCCGATAGAAAATAAAGTGATGCTAACTGTGATTTAAAATGCAGGTCACTTTGATTTATTATTTTTTTGCAAACTATAGAAATAAGCCCACAAAGTGTTTTTTTTTCCAAACAAATAAATAAAGCCCTATTTTTTGAGATAGAAATGGCCCGCGACTAAAAAAATTTTGCCTCAGAGGACAACTAACCAGGATGATTTTTTTTCCTGCAAATTTGTACAAATCGTACCAATTGATTTTGCAAACCCAAATACCTCTGATGCCCTCGGGTTGATGTATCCTATTTTGATGAATGAGTAGGCGATCCTAGGGTTTCAAGGCCTTCTGAAGACAATGGCGAGCTCGGATATAACTCTATTTGCTTCAGAAATCAGCTTGGTCCCTGGGTGGAAACAAGTAGCCTTCAATGGAAACTTGCAGCCTGCAAAGAATCTCGCACACCAACTTTCTTGATCGAGGGTTAACGTTTCATTGGACAAACTCTAATACCATGTTGAGATTATGGATACACAGAGTCCTTGAAGTTGCAGTCTTCAATGGAGGACCTTTTCCAGGAAAGATAATCACAAAGAAAGTGTTGCAACTAGGCATGCACAATAGAGATTCTATTGATATGATTAATTGATATTGATTGATATGTTACAAATGAACAAGTTTCCTGATTATATAGGCAAGAATGAAAACCTAAGATGCATGAGATGTTGCCATGTGTCTTGATCTAACATGTGAACCATGTCTAGGAAATTATTAAATGTTGAGATAAGTTCTAGTAGGACAACTCATCTTCTAGAAGGAATCTTATCCCTACAAACAAGGAAGGGAATATTATCCCATTTATTAAATGATTTATTAAAATCTAACCTAGGACTAAATGATGCATGACCTAAGTTAACTTATGCTAGTGTAATAATTAATTAATTGCAATAACATAAAGCACACAAGTTCTCCTCATACGTTAGCACAGCTACTCAGTGCAAGGTCCAAGAAGGACGAACAAGATTGCAAAGGGTCATGCTATGAGGGAAGAATATTTGGATATTTATGATAATTTACTTCTCCAATATGATTTGCAAAATGGAAAGTATAACCTTTATTTGACTTTATCTATATGATTAAGTGCTTTAAATCATCGGGGACGAGGATTTGCAAAGGGGGAAGTATGTTACACCTCGTCTCTTAGTTACTGGGTTACTTTTACCTTGTGAGTAAATATGATGATAAATGTTAATCAAGACTTTGATATGTTTAATTAAGTGAATGAAACACTGAATATATATGTGTGTGTGTGTACAAAAACATGAATGATTATTTCTATATATTTGAAATATATAGATGTATATATATTGTCATATTTAAATAGAAAATGCATATATGGATATCAATGTGTATAGATATGTATATACATATACTTATACATACACACACACACACACACACACATATATATAATATATATACTTATTAATATGAGCATATTTTGAATGATAAAACTATATGCCAACGCATTGTATTCATTTTGGTATATAGCTTTTAACTTGGCATATGATATTAAAAAAAAATTTATAGATAGTAAAGGATGACTCATTGAATAGTGCAAAAATGAGGAAGTAAACCATAGTTTAGGAGTTTACTACTGCACATAATGCATAGGTGAAAGAGTTTAAGTTCAACGCATTTTATGAGGGAGAATAAGTCAAACCAACACATGGTGCAACCTTTAGAGGCTTGGAAACCAACACATAAGAAATAAGAGACCAAGTTAAAGCATGAAACCAACACATAAGAGTTAATGTTGTTGTGTAAACATTTAAGAATGTAGTTAATGTTGTTAAAGAGACATGTGGAATATGTCAAGCCATGCCTATGAAGAGGTGGCGCCATATTTGGTAGATGTTGGAATGTAAAAGAAGTTTATGAATTCAAATAAGCCCGCAAATAAGTGTTTAGACTCAGTCAAGTACAAACTTGGCATCATATTGCATTGGAATTCAAATTAGGAAACCTGTTTTGAGTTGTTATCCCAAATATCAAGTTGACTCAGCTATAGAACTGTCATGTGTTGCAAACCTATGAGTGAGTCATTGCATGAGGAAGAAAGGTGGCAAAAATACTTACTTTTTTGTAGCCTTCAGTTGCTCAAAAATTAGTATAAATAGAGGTATCCATTCTACCAATTTCTACACTTATCATTTTGATTATCTAGATGTTATTTTTCTATCAGATTGAGAGCTTGTGAGTTGAGAGTTATTTTGGTATATCGTATGTGTGGTTATTGTGAGGTTTAGTGAGAAGTTAGAGGATGATTTTCAAGTGGATCTTGGAGGATGAATCAATCAATTTTGAGGATTCATACTAGGAAGGAGTTTAATCAATTAGAGGATTATACAAGCATTCTAGTTCCTATACCTTTGTCTTTAAGTTGTAAAGGATAAATTAGTTTATTTACTATGTTGGGAAAAGGGTGTTGTTAAATATGTTGTGGTGTTTGTTTATGATTGTGTATTTCTTGGTTGTGCATTATGTTGTAAAACCTATCTTATTAGTTATATTTGTGTGTACCCAATATATGGGAAAGATTTGTATGTATGCGAAGTATTGATTTTATACGTAGTTGTCATTGATATATTTAGGATGCCTATACTAGACGTATGTTGAATGAAATAAGAAATGTGGTTTACATGGATGACTTGGCGTAACTTGTATTTGATAGAATAATATGCTAGTTAAACCCTAGTGGTTAATGAGGTTAGCAAATACAATGGTAATGTTGGTATAATAGATATGTCATCGTCAATAAGATGTGATGTCATGCAAACCATATTGATAACCTTTACTTATTCGATCACTTGATCGTTGCTCTTCATTCAAATGAAACCCTAGGTTGAGAATAACCTATTTAATTGGGATGTTTACTTGATTATTGATTTATGCACATAGGTTCAGATTAACCTATATAGCCTGATTAATCATTTGATTGTTGTTTATATCTTTGATTGAGGTCATTTAATGTTGAAGTTTATACTATTGATTGAAGTCATTTATTGATGAGAATTATAGTTTTGATGGGATTAATTTATTGTTGAGTTATACTCTTGATTGGAGATATTTATTATTGAGATTATACTTTTTAAAATAGAGTAATTTGATGTTGTGACATTATGAATATTGTATGGATGATTAGGTTATTCTTGGGTTTGGGAAGATCCATAGGAAAGGGGATAACTTATGTATTTTGAGATACTAGGTAGTTAAGTCATTTTTTATTATAAGAGATTTGTTACAAGAATGAAGGTGTTGTCATTGATGTCAACTAGTCAATTGGTTATCAATTGGTTGTTGTTGTCATTAATGTCATGGATGCAAGTTATTAGTTGTATATGTCAAGGATATTGAGAAAATTGTAATGAAGAAAGGTTGCAGGTGTTGCTTTGGGTTTTTCTCTGAGGTTTGCTCCTATGTTTGTGTGGTTCAAATATGTTGATCAAGGTTGTTGGAAGCTTCTATATCCAAATTTTTGGTTTCTTATTCATTGTACAGTGCAAGTTATGTTCCCCAGTTGTTAATTGTGCTTTTCAGTGTATCTAGCTTTCCTTTTGGTTAATTCTTATGACTTGTGATTCTAGAGTTAAGTTGTTATGATCATATTGAAGATAATTATTTGTGTCTAGAAGGATTGGATCGTGTTAAGAGTTGTGTTTGCTTAATTATTCTATGTTTTACACTAGTTTGGCCAACCTTGTGTTAAACACTACCTTTGAAGTTCACGAAGTGTGTTGGACCTATTTGGGTCCTCATCAAGTGTGTGTTTGGGTCACCTTCATTCTAATTCCACCCTAGGATGTTTTGGCACCAACCTAATTTGAATTTAATGTTGGATGGTCTAATTTGGATATGTTTCAAAGTTGAAGATGGTATAAATACATGATGATCTAGTGGTGAAATATGTACAAGAGATAAGTGCAAAGAAATAAAGCAGATAGATGTGAAACAATGTGTGTATATGATGTGAGTGTGGAAAATCAGTGTGAATTGTAAATGCTAAATTTCTAGATGCAATGAGTTGAAGGTGTACTCTATCATTCATGCATGTCTCCAAGTGGTTGAGTGAATTGTGGTGGAAATCTTTGTTGCATTGAGATTTTCTTCTCTCTGTAACATATCTCTTCTATCTTCTTTGTATCTCTATGGAAGTGAGCCCTTCGGGTGGTTAACCCTTGTTGGACAGTGAGTCCTGATCTAAACAGTTAGTCATGTTTTGGTAGTGAGCCTTTGTAATAAATTTTAATATTCCTTATACTGTGTGCTAATCGTCACCGTGGTTTTTCCCTTATTGGGTTTTCCATGTAAATTTGGTGTTACTGTGTTTGTGTGATGCTTTTCAATTTCTGCACTTGTACTTAATGTTTAATCATTTTAGCAAAGTAAAGGATTTTTTATTGTTCTATTTTTTTATGAATGTTTTAAAGGTTAAAATTTGGTACAACTAATTCACCCCTCTCTCAATCATCCTGCTCAACAATTGGTATCAAAGCTTGGTTCCATGGAGAAGAGCTTGACCGCTTAAGGAAGGTTTGGGATGGTTGGAAAAGTTACTTATGAGTATCTGAAGTTCGATGGAACTAATTATGCTATCTAAAAATATTGATGGAAGAATATCTGGAGTATTGTGGATATGATGCGAAGAAAGCTTACAAGACTATTTACACTCCTCCTGTTAATGGTCTGAGTGTGGCTAATGAGATCAAGGCACATGAAGTGAACAATAAGGTGAATTTCATTTTCAAGAATAGTCTTGTACATTCTAAGTTGATCAGAGTTCAAAATCTAAGGACTACTAAAGAAGTCTAGGATTCTTTAGAAAAGGAACATGAAGAAGATGAAAGGGTCAAAGAGGAAAAGTTGCAAATTTTGGAGACATAGTTTGAGCTCCTGCATATGCATGAAGATGAGAATGTTAAATCCTATGTATAGATATTGGATAAGGTAGTAGCTGGGATGTGAGGACTTGGTGCTACAATAGATGAATCCAAGATTGTAAAGAATATTCTTAGAACTCTCCCTAATGCTTATAGTGAAAAGGTATGTGCTATTGAAGAACATATAGATTACAAGACTTACACTAAATATCAGTTATTGGGAACTCTGACATCTTATGAGATGAGAAAGCCGAATTTGAGAAATGGATCCAAATCAAAAACTACTTTTTAGGCTACAAGAGTTGAAGATCCGAATGAAGAAAATCTTGATGAAGTAGAAGCTAACTTGGTGAGAAGGATGAAGAAAGGCTCTAGTAAGTATGAAGGTAAGCTACCCTTTAAATGTTTAGTTGTGGAGGAATGGGTCATTATGCTTCGAGATGTCCAAAAAGAGCTTAGAGGAATAAACAAAGATTTAACAAAAGAAAAAAAAGGCAAGAAGATCAACAAAGCGTATTATGTGAATGAGGATGCTAGCATTTCTGATGAGGAATCTGATTGTGGAGATCATGATTACAATGAATGATTGTTCTTGGATATAAAAGATGAACCTACTTCTGCTAATTCTAAAAAATAGGTGAAGGAATGCCCTCCAGAGAAGGAGAAAAGTGAAAGTACTATAATCTTTGCCCTACATGCTAAACAGGAAAAGAACTATTGGGTTGTTGACAGTGGTTGTTCACATCACATGACTGGTGATAAGAGTAAGTTTGTTAAGCTTGAAAAATATGATGGAGGCTTAGTGATGTTTGGAGATGATACTGGTGCTAAGATTTGTGGGATAGGTTTAGTAAGTTTTGATGGAAAGCATAATATTGTTGATGTCTACTATGTTAAGGGCTTGAGGCATAATCTTTTGAGTGTTGGACAGATGTGCAGTAAAGGATATAACCTTGTATTTAAGGATGAAAAATGTGAAATTAGGAAAGACTCCAGAACAATGATTGCAAAAGGAAAGAAATCTAAAGGAAATATCTATCAACTTAAGGGTGTTCATGGACGATGATTTATGACTCAGATTAATGAGAGTTGGTTATGGCATCAGAGATTGTGTCATATGAATTTTGATAATCTGGCAAGGATTAGTGCAGTACAGGCCATGAGAGATTTACCAAGGATTACAAAGCCTGTTAATGCTATTTGCAGGAATAGTCAGTTTGGGAAGAAAGGAAGAAATCATTTTAGATAAAAGGAACAATCTACTATTGTAATATTGGATTTAATTCATACAGATCTTTGCGGTCCTACAAGAGTGAGAATTCTACAAGGTGAAAGGTACTTTATGCTTTTGATTGATGATTACTTTAGGTATACATGGGTTACATTTATTATAGAGAAGTTTGATGCATTAGATAGATTCAAGACATTCAAAGCTATGGTTGAGAATGAAGTCAATTTAAGGATAAAATGTTTAAGGTATGACAAAGGTGGTGAATTCACTTCCCATGAGTTTAATATGTTTTGTGAAGTTAATGGAATAAAAAGACAATTATTTGCTCTGATAACTCCTCAACAAAATGGAGTTGTTGAAAGAAAGAAAGAACAATTCAAGAAGCTACTAGATCAATGATTATTGAGGCTAGTCTACCAGAATTTTACTGGAGAGAAGCTATTCACAGTAGTGTTTATGTATTCAATCGAGTTCAAGCAAGAGCAAACAATACGAAGACCCCCTATGAGTATGGTGTGGAAGAACTCCTACTGTTAAGTATTTCAAGGTATTTGGAAGCAAATGTTATATCAAACAAGATGAAGAAAATTTAGGGAATTTTGATGCTAGAAGTGATGAAGGTATTTTTCATGGGTATTCTACTAAAAGCAAAGCTTATAGATGTTTCAATAAAAGACTGATAAATATTGTAGAAAGCACAAATGTCAAGGTTGATGAAGTAATGAAGAATTCAATTGATGTTGATGGATATGTACCTAATGAACCTGATTGTGTAAGGATTGAAGAAATTGTGGAAGAACGAGAGAGGGTAAGTGCATGGATCTGTGACACAATTTTGGCTTTTAAGATGCCACCTTTTTTTTTTCTAAAATCAACAAAATCTTATTTGCACAAGAAAATGAAGATAGTTGGGCTCAAAATTTCAAGATGTTGCAAGAACAAAAGTTGAAGTGCTTCGAGTCTAGTTTCTAAACTACTATTTTTTTTTAAATTAATGAAGATTAAGGGTCTCAAAAGGGGGGGAAACAAGTCTTGTTTTTATCAAAAAAATAGCATAGCGCCTGAGGGCTCCCCCCTTTTCGATTAACTTTTTTTTAGAATTTCAAAAATCTCAATGGTGAGAAATTAGCTAACACCATGTAGTTTATCCTCGTTCTTTCAAATAATTTTTTTAATAAATATATAATATTTTATGAATTTTCAAAGTGGACACATCTTGAAAAGCTGAAATTTGAGCGTGCTCCCCCCTAAATTTTTTGAAAACTAATCAAAAATTGATTTTTTTTTCATCATGTGTAGAATGGAGTCTAGTTTCAAAAAATGTAATTTGTTTTGTGTTTTGATGAATGAGTAAAAATCTATCCTAAAACTAGCACATGTTAGTTTTTGACCAAAAACAAAGGCATTTACAATAGAAGCTATGGATCAAAACCTTAACTGAATCCAAATGAAAAAAGAATTATATATTTAGATAGCTAAGAGAGAGGTTAATGTTATCACGATTTTTTTATAAACTTGCATTGAAAGACATGCAAACGTGATGGGGAGAACAGACAAAAATATGAGGAAATTTTGAAAATCCTGTCAATTAACACATCCAAAGTAGGTCATTTGGTGAGCGCCAAATGACCTACTTTGAACAAAATGTAACTTTCCCCTCTCTTTGGTCAACCACTCTGGTAATGCTGACAGTGCACAGTTTATGATCGTAGATGGATAGTTGAGGTTTTACCTTCATACGCCTCTCTACCCCACACCTCAACTCGGATAATCCCCTCATCCCTCTAATGTCTCCTCTCTTAGGTCTCGTCTTCCCACACCATCGACTACTCTCTCTCACACCAAATCCCTCTCTCAGGTCTTGTTCCCTCCCACCCTACCTAGATAAATCTATCTCACTCCAACCCCTTCTCTCTCTCCCTCTCTCTCTCCTC
>VDFB02382991.1:543290-589288 GCA_007258455.2 Sequoia sempervirens
GGAGTGGGAGAGAGATAGAGGGTAGAGGATAGAGGGTATAAGGGTTAAGGGTAGAGGGGAGAGGGGAGAGAGATATAATTAGGGTATAAGGGTAGAGGGAAGAGAGATAGAATTAGGGTATATAGGGTATAGACAAAGAGAGAAAATAAATCTATTAAAAAACCAACTTTCTCATAACACGAGTGCATTTTGAAGTAGAGATATGGTTTTTTTATGAAGAAATAACGTACTCGTGTTATAACGCGATCATGTTTTGTGTTGCACTAAAAATGGTAAAAAAACTCAATATATTTGTGATCTCAAGGCCCACATTCTACATATTCTCCTAGTTTTGTGCGTGCTCCAACAAAAAGTAGCTTTTTGATGATTTTGTGAAGTGTGCATGCATGTTTTTCACATTTCACCACCTTTTTCATGATCTTTCTACCACCTTTGCATGAAATAGCATAGTTTTCATGTTGAAAGACATAATATCAATTCAAGTTTGAATTCCATTGAAAATTGATATACAATTGACGTTTGGAGGGGAACAAGCTTTTGAAAAAGTCAAATTGTTGAGGATTTTGAAGAAAGAAGAAGCTAAGGCTACATAATTGGGTTGAACTCCTCCATTTGAAACTCTGGATTTTTAGGTATGTGAAGTCTTTACACATTTTCTTTCATTCTATTATGGCTCGATTTCATTTTTGTTATTTTGCATATTCCATGTTGATCATTTTTTGTTTGTCATTATAACCTTAGGTTTTCAATACACATTTTAAATTACACAATTCTATACACTTTCCAATTACATTTTTAAACCACATCTCTTTGAGGCATTTTTTTATTTAACAATTGACTTACCCTGTGTATGCTTCCACATTTTGTATACACATATATATGACATACATTTTAAGGAAGTAAAATAAAACATAATTTCTCAATCCTTTATTATGGATGTGCATACTACTCTCTAAAGCTTTCATTGAGTTATTTTTCCAAACAATTATACCAAGCAGCTCATTGCCTTGTCTATGCTACCAAATTTTCCATACATGTCTCTAAAAAGTTGGAATATACTCCTCCCACATTGATAGATCTTAGAAACTATTTTGGTTTTCATATCTATTTCTAAATTTACCTCATCACTTTTATTTGTGATATATTTTAAATTTTTCCTTGATTAGTCTACCTAACCCTTCTCTCCATTGTTAGAAGACTCTTTATTGAAGGCTAAGTTAGCAACATGGGGAAAGGTGCAGCCTATCTTGTAATCATGGCTCAAAATGGAAGCATGGACAAAGAATATGAATTTTAATGCAACTAGGGGAGGTCTTGCAACACAACTGAATACAAAAAATCAACCAACAACAACAATTCACAAGTCCCAATTCTCAAAACTCTTCACTTTTCACCAAATCAGCACTTTTCCTTGTACCATTGCCAACTCATTCAATTGGGTATTTCTTCTTGATAAGATTCTTTCAGGCCAAGACTTGAACCATTTCAAGGACCCTTCAGGGTACATAATCACATTCCAACAAACCACTATTGGTTACTTTGTAACAACTTTCTGGAATTAGGCTTCCTACACCAACTAGGCCTCAAATTAGGACACTTTAGCAAAGAAACTCATCTTGAAACTCAACCAAAACCTCCAAACACATGTGGTCAAAAATTTATATGTATTCAAACCAGTGAATTCACAATTAGTTCTCATAAATTCATTCACCAAGATGCCAAAACCAAAAATCCTCTTTTTAAGCCAAATAACCTAAGGCTTAGTGGAAAACACACTTCCCAATCTTATCAAAACATGCCACCACCTAAAACAAGTCTAAAATGGCCTGCACAAAGTCAATTCAATAAGAAAAAATGCTGACCTAAAATAATACTCACTTTAGCATGCCAAAACCTCTCAAATTCACATGGAAAACACCAAATTTCACTCTAGGGCTTCATGCCCAACTCAACTCTTGACCTCCCCTATACTTAGTCAACATTACCACACCTTTTTAGTGATGTTTTAGACCCATTCCTCGAGTTAGAGTGGCCACAGTGAGAGGAATGGGTTAATACACCATTTTAAATTACTTTCAAACCTTAAAACTGTGTGTTCAAGCCGGTCTTAGAAATGGTTGAGATGGTAGGGGTAGTGTATGCCTCATAGAAATGGGGTGTCATGGTGCCTCATATAAATGGGGTTTCACGGTGATATAATCACCGTGACACCCCATTTATATGAGAAATATGCTACCCCTACCTTCTCAACCCTACCGCATTGGCAAGCTAGTGAGTGAGCTAGCTTGCCAACGCTCCACTAGTTTTCTAATGTGGTAGAGTTAAGAAGGTAGGGGTAGCATATGCCTCATAGAAATGGGATGTCACTAGCTTTCCATTTCTATGAGGCATTCATTGACCCTACCTTCTCAACCCTATTACATCAATGTACATCACCATGACACCCCATTTCTATGAGGCATAGGCTACCCCTACCTTCTCAAACCTACCACATTGGCAAGCGAGTGAGTGAGCTAGCTTGCCAACGCTCCACTAGCTTGCCAATAAGGTAGGGTTGAGAAGGTAGGGGAAGAACGATAGCAACCTAGGTAGTGAAGACCCCAACCAACTCAAAATGATTAGACTAAAACAACAAACCAGCCCCTTAAACACTATACACTCAACTTATCCCAAACACATACCTAAAGGCTTGTAGCCCTCCAACACTGCTTTTTCTCAATATTTTTTAGAGAAGATCATACAAAGACCTAACAAACATCATCTGAGACACACTTCAACTCCTAACACAACATACCAAAAGGTTTCAAGAGGTTTCTTTGCAACAATATTGAAAACCAATAGGTTGCCCTACCTTCTAGGCCACCAAATAGCCCTCTTTTACAAAGGAGGTACCTCCAAAACACTTTGTTTTCAAAAAATATCAACTAATAGTCACTAATTATGTTAAAAAACAACAAATTCAACCATTATTTCTCAAAGCCTTGACCTCTAAAATGTTTTACCACCAAACCCTCAACTTTTATGCAAATAACATAGGGTTCATTGAAAGTCTTGACAATCGGGCTTACCAGACCTTACCAATACCAACAACACTTCAAAAATTCCTTGCACAAACTCAAACAACCATTACATGGAAGGTTCCTTCAACATTTCATCAAAACCTTTATTTAACACCCCATTTACATAAGGAAAATAATGTAATTATGTCTATCTTGTAATCATGGCATGCCCCTGCACCACCTTTGTCTATGCTAGAAATAGTCGTGTACAAGATGATTGTAAGTATTTTTTATGAAGCCTTGAATCACATATATTTCATTTATTTGAATGGATAAATATTTTATGAAATAATATTCATCTCATTACCATGCTACAGGTAAAAGTATCTGCCATGTCGAAGAAACGAAGAAGGAATAAACTAACAAATGAAGAGTATGAAACCTTCAAAGAAAAGGAGAGAGAATAAATTGGGTACTATTGATGAAAACAAGCCAACTGAAGAGGAACCTCAACTATAAAAAAGAGAACAGGATTTGGCAGCACAAAGGGCACAAATGTGAAAGCATCGTGGTAAGACAGATTCAGATACCATAGTTGGAGACACACCCTCTACGGAAAGTGAATACGAAGGGACACCATTAAACACAAGCAAATATGGAGGGACACTAGATTCTGCAAGTGAATATGGAGGGACACCATCTATCGTAAGTGAATATGGTTGGACACCATCCAATGCATCTCAAGTTGAGAGTACATCATCACTCAGAGTTGATGAGGAAGGTATTCCATCATCCCCACGAGAACCTCAAGGTATGTCTTCTACTCCACCCCTGATCGAAGGTACACAATCTAGCCCACCTCAATTAAATATTGATGAAATTCCTAAGGTTGAGATGTGTGTGTGTGTGTGTGAAATGTGAAAAGTTAGTATCAACACAAACCTTAATGAAACGATTTATATTGAAAGATTCAAAGCAATGTAAATTTTTCTAACTTGCAATAAAGATAAATCTTCCAAGAATATATCATTGTCCTCTATTCTTAAATGATTCTTTTTAACCTTTTTGGCCCTCTGATTTCTATGTGCACAAGGGTTATTAGAATGACACTTAAGAAATGAGATTAGTATTCAACATGCAAGCCAACTATATCCCTACAAGAAACTATGTGCAAACAATGATGATGAATGCTATGATGAGTGGAGGATGATGGTGAGGATAAATGAACAAGTGGAGGTGGATACTATGGTATTGAGCTAGAATGATATATGCATGATTCTACATATGCTCAAATGCAAACTTAAAATGAACTAATCTAAAATGCAACTATGATGCAAGATGGATGATAAAATGCAACTATGATGCAATATATTAATCTAAGATCTAAACATGATGTAAAACATGATATACAAACTATCCATCAGACTCCAAGAATTCTCTAAGCTCCAATGATAAACTTGCAGGATAACTTTACTTCAAATGTGGATGCAAAATACAAGGCCCAAAGGTTTTTTTTATAGCCTTTTCCAAGCATATAGTGAGGTGGCAATAATCAACGGTCCATATTTGAATAAGAAAAATGGATGGTGAAGATTAAGAGAATCAGGATGTTGTCCCCTTGACCAAAGACTACATGCCATGTGTGTGGAAGAATCTCTTGACCAATGGGCAACATGCCATTTGGATGGAAGATTCAAGTGTGGGAAGAGAAGACCATGTGCTTCCAAAATTGGTGGAAGTGTGGGAAGAATAAGTCATGTGCTCCAAATTTGGTGGAAGTGTGGGAGGAAACGAGCCATGTGCTTTTTGAAATGAATTGAAGATAATTCTAATTAAAATTAGAGTTATTTATTTTCATGTGACCTTGATGAGGTGGCACACAAAAGGTTATAGAAATGTGCTCTAATTCCTAATTGGATTTAGTGAAGATTAATTAAATAAAACGAGTTTAGGGAACCTTGTTTATTTAATTAATTTAGAGGAAGATGATTTAGATTTGGAGAATTAGAGAGGGGCGAAAAATATAAATAAATTAAGGATTTATTTATATGTAGTTGGAATATTAATCAAATAGCTAGTATTTAATTAATTTAAGGTGATGGCCATTTTTAGGTGTATACATTTTTCCCCTCTTTGAAGTAATGTTTTTACACGTTGCTTCAAAGAAAAATTTGATACTGATGCTCAGAAAAGTTTTTGATGCCCCAGACGATGCCCCAGAACGTTGATTTTCAGGTATTGACGAATATATGCCTCCTCAAGAGATAAATCGGTTAAATGTGGAATTTTTGATGTTTTGTCAAGGATTCTATGATTGTGTGATGATTTTGTAGTGATGTGATGATGATTCAATGTTAAAACATTGATGCTTTGATGTCAGATACAATTTATCTCTTGAAATTTGATTCTACACTCTCCTTGAACAGTTTTGATTAATTAAACCCCATTTTTTATAATAAATCCCACCATAATTCCCTCCATTGTCCTTTAAAAAGGTAAAAAGTGGGAAAAGTGAATTCATTTGCACATTGTGAGTTTGGAGAAACTGGAGAGTGGAGAGCTAGCGAAAGATGGAGATCCCTTCTCATAATCATCGTTTCAAGCGTCTTCGCCGCCACGGTCACCCTGTTGCATCTGGACCTACGGTATGCATTACGAGAAATCTCCTTTAGTCATTTTTTTTCCTTTTTATCAATGTTTTGAAGTTGGTAGATAGGTGTTGTAGGCCATTTAGAGTCATTTTTGCCTTTTGGGGGGGTATTTTTGTTGATTTTAAGTCATTTTTGGGAGTTTCTGGGAGTTTTGGTGCCTCTTGCTTCTATTCTGGCACCTTGTGTTTGTGTTTTGGCACCTTTGGGGTCACAAATGGCACCTTTTGTAATCTTGACCTAATGATTTAGTTCTTTCTAACCCTGAAATGGCACCTTTGGGGTCCCAAATGGTGCCTTTTGCTTATGTTTTAGCGCTTTTGAGGTCCCAAATGGCGCCTTTTGCAAGCTTGAGGGTTTTTCCCTTGAGTGATTTCGGATGCTATGCCTTGTTGTTTAGCCTGTCCAATGATGTTTGATTGATAAAAGTCCTAGTTATGTCAAATGTTGCATTGTTAATGTTCATTGAGGCTTGTATAATGTTCATGAATCATGTTAGTTGTTGCATTGTGTTGTTCAGTGATGCTTTTGATTGATCTCAATCTGATTGTGTGATGTTTGTTGCTTGTTTGATAAGATAGTTGATGATTTGATCTCATGATAGGTGAGAGTCAAATGATAGGATAACTTGATGATGCATTGACCTCATGATAGGTGAGGATTGATGATAGGACTGATGCTTGATCAACCTCATGATAGGTGAGGATCGATGGTAGGATTCATTGATGTTTCGACCTCATGATACATGAGGATCAATGATAGGATTGATGATGTTTCAACCTCATGATATGTGAGGATCGATGTTATGATTGATGATGTTTCGACCTCACACGATAGGCGAGGATAGATGGTAGGATTCGTTGATGTTTCGACCTCATGATAGGTGAGGAGCAATGATAGGATTGATGATGTTTTGACCTCATGATATGTGAGGATCAATGATGTTTCGACCTCATGATAGGTGAGGATCGATGGTAGGATTCGCTGATGTTTTGACCTCATGATAGGTGAGGATCGATGATAGGATTGATGATCATCTTGGTTGATTGATTTGATGGTATCGATTGATCCTTATTTGATTGACTAATGATCTTGATTGACTGATGATCTTGATCGAACATAATTTGATTGACTAATGATCTTGATTGAACATGATGCTAGAACAACATTTGATAGATTGATTGATGTAATGTTAATTTGTTTTCCATAATATAATTAGGACTTTGATGTGCTCCAGTCTCGAGAATGTTTCCCAAAGATGTGGGAGATGGTTCATCAGATGAGTCAAGCAAATTTGAATATTATCGCTTGTTATAGGTTGACATCCTTGATAGATATACCCTAATATAGGATTAATAGGGGTTTGCTGACTACTCTAGTAGAGAGGTGGCACAGTGACCACAATACCTTTCATCTAGCGACTGGGGAGATGACAGTTACTCTCGAGGATGTTTATCGGATCTTATAGATTCTAGTGATGGGTGATATAGTTGTTTATGACAGAGTAGAGAAAGGTGGGACCAATGATTTTCATAGGATTTGTTGAGATGATCATGTGTCAAGCCATTGGGTCCCCTAGGAGTAGATGGTTAGGAGATATGATCCTCTACCATGTGTTCTTTTTGGATTTATTGGTTGATTCCTTTGTCCAGACCATAGGTCAAAGGGATTTGCAGTGGGTTGGGGTCAAGTATTGTAGCGTATGACACTATCAGGGACCAGATATGCATGGGGCTCGTGCATGTTAGCCCACTTATACCGTGATCTTCACCATGTGTTTATCTAAGAGGGGCTAGTTTATCGGCATGAGTGACATTGCTACAGATATGGGTGTCGGAGCATATAGCAATCACTCGGCCATTGGGGGATAGACAGCGACCAACAGGTCAACCCTATGTGTTCAGTTATAGTGGTCCATTTGTTTAGCATAAGTTGGAAAAATTAGCTTATTGGAGACGTGCCCTAGATGATTTGGAGACTGTGACATGCTGCCCATACTTGGATTGTGAGATGTGGCCAAAGGATCAGGTGGAGATACCATACATGTTATCACGATACTTGATTGGTCAAAAATGGTCTGTGCTTGAGAGATATTTGTATCTGTAGGTTTGTCAGTAGTTTGGACAAGTTCAGGTGATGCCCCAGGGGGTTGCCCATTATGCATGTCGATGATAGGATGTGATAGAGTGGGGCCCTTGCTTATCTTGTGATGTTGCTTGTACTGAGTTTTATACATTGGTGTCATTTGTATGGGATTATGTTTCATAGATGGGAGATGCAGGGATGACAGAGGATTATTCTGAGTATTTCTACACATCCTTTTATGAGGTTATTTAGTCTTGATGAGCCAGTTCCTCCAGTTGATGATGATGAGAGGGTACCAAGACAGAGGGGAGATGGAGTGGGGGAGGAGAGTGATATTGGGGATGGAGGAGGTGACAAGGGTGCTGATGGTGGTGGTGGGGGTGGTGACGATGATGGTCGTGGTGGTTTTGATGTAGAGCCATTGGGTGCAATTGGCAGTCCCTTTCTAGATTTTGCAGTTCCTAGACGGAGGAGGAGTATTACTATACCTTAGGCAGTGCTCCCTAGGATTCAGATTGGAGTCCCTTCTCATCAACAGCAAGCAAAAATTGAGACATTACAAGCATAGGTTCAAACTTTTCAAGGTGAGTTAGTGCAAGCTTGGGCACAGTTTGAGACACTTCAGGATGAGTTAGTGCAGGCTCAAGCACAGATTTAGATACTGACGATTGAGAGAGGTGCAGATAGGCAACAAATACAAAAAGTACAGGAAAAAGTTTTCATACTTACTGTAGAGAGGGATGCCTTTAGACATCGGGTAGAGCAGGCTGAGGGCATTGTCGAGAGATTACAGCAGGTTGTAGTGTCTATGGGTATAGCGGAGTTCCTTAGAGACATTCAACACACTACTTAGGAGTTGCAATTTTATAGGGGTAAATATCATGAGTTGGTTCCTTTTGATCGGCGAGAGAGCTTTTTACCATCTCAATCTGGCACCTTCTAGTCTCGGACTGTTAGCATGGGTGTGACACAACCATTGTCTAGAGATAGGAGAGATCCTGGTGTAGGTCCGTCAAGTGGAGGGGGTACTGGTTCTGTGATGCTTGCACGATCTGGGGGGAGCTCGACATAGTATCTTATGATGTATACACTGTTGTGACATTGATGATGTACTTTTTGTGTTCAAACCTTACGATAGAGTTCCATTTTTTTATATTGATGTATCTCGTCATACTGTGGGATATCCTTGTACACTTTGACAATATGATTTTTGAGGTTATATGATATGTAGCGATGATTATGATGATGATAGATGTCCATGATGCATTTAATTTCCATGTTATGATGATGATCTTTATGTTATGACATGCTATAGATGCAAATGATGATGCAACTGATGTGTTATAAGTCTATGTTGATTTATAAATGATCCCTATATGATGTATGAGATGGATTTTATTATGCCAATGATATGTAATGCATTTTATGTTTTTATTCTTTTCTAATGCAAATAAATGATATAATGAATGAGTGGATGTGTATATGAAATGATCACATGATGATGCATATTTTTGTTGATGTTTATGTGATGTTTATATGTGATGTACGTAATGATGACTTGATATGCCTTATGGATGATGGATTTTATTATGCAAATGATGTATGATGTTCCATGTGATGATTATGTTGAATATGTATGGATGCAATGCAAATGATGTGTGATGTTTTGTAATGATGAATGATGATTATGTGATGCAAATGATTATGTAGAAGATTGTATTCTAGGGTCTTAAGCTTAAATGAGTGAATCTATCCATCTTCCAAGAGTTGTGGGAAGGTTGTCATCAATTAATTCTTTGTTACATTAAACTTCACAAAACTTGACATATTTCCCAATTCTTTTGGAAATCTGAAGAGGCTCACTCATTTAAGCTTAGTGAACCACTTCCCTAATGCCACTAAATGAAATAATTTTGATTATGTAAATGAGATACGATGGATGTCGTTTTGTGTTTTCTGATGCAAATATTATGATGTGATGCATGAATTGATGAATGATGTTGTAATGTTTTCCGATGCAAGTGATATGCAACTAAATGAGAATGTTTTCTAATTGATGATAATGCAAGTGATGTGTAACTATATGAAAATGATGTATTTTTGGAAATTTCAAGTGTACTCAATCCCTTAATGCGAGAGATAACATCATTGTTGCAGCTTTGGAAAGGCCATAAATACAGATGCAAACTAATATGGATGCAATCTACTCAATCCATGTAGATCTCGTATGCCAAAGTTGTCATTCGTAATAGCCTTTTTTCACACTTTTTATCATCATTAGGCCTTTAAAATATTGAAAGTGAGTACAAGAATCGATTGTATATTTAGACCATGATGACCTGAGTACTACTTCCATGATCTTTGATAGTGCAAGTTAACACAAGCATCTAAGTATAATTAAACCGAGATGACCTAAGCATCACTTGTGTAAACAAATAAGAGTTAATCATTTTCCTATGTAAATTCAAAATGTCATCAGTGATACTTTGTAGTGCACATCTTGCGACAATTTGCACAGTAATAATGATCAACTCACAAACAACAAACAAAGAAAAATCATACTCCTTCCTAGCTCCTCTACTTCCATACATCATCGAGGGACTCCACAGATATGATAAAAAAAATCTAGGTACAACAATTGAACATTTGTGTTTAATGTGATAAACCCATGATTTAGAAGAGCATCATCCTTTTGATTTGATTTTATGGTCGATTTTTTGATGTTTTTGGGATTTTCTCAATTTTCTAATTTTTAGGTGTTTTCTAATATTTTGACCAAGAACCTAATCTAAAGACCTATCCTAGGGGCCTCGAGGGCTGATCAAAGATTAGCCTTGCCTACGTTATACACACAGAGACCACGTAGTTCGACTGACTCAACTAATTTACAAGACCAAGATATGAAAAGATGAGAGACAAAAACTAATTACAATGGACTGCTAAAGGACTTGACCTAGGGTGTCTCACGGGCTAATCAAAGATTAATCTTGCCTATGTTTAAGCTCAGAGATAATGTAGTTCGACAAGACAACTCTATTTTTGACTTTTTTTGACTTTTTGACCTATTTTTGGATTTTGATATGATATGGATGTTTGATGTGTTTCTGATGGTGATTGGCATTCAATGTTGGATTACATCTTAATCATTGTTGTTGTTGTTTTTGTCTTCCTGTTGTTTGTTCGTTCTTTCAAGCTCAAAGTTTGTTGCCCCTAGTGAGTTCAGGATTTTTCCCCCAGTATATGGTAAGACACGACCGTGATGCCAAGATATGTACATGGAGCTTTCAAAGGATAGGTAGGTGAATGGTGAAAGTGAATAGTCGACATGCTTAAATAGACAAAAAAGTTGACCTATCACAAATAGCGCCTATTTCTAGGTTTTCACTACTTGTTCTTATTGCACTTTTTCATATTTGATGATTTTTTTGATCTTTTTGATTTTTTTGATTTTTTTGATTTTTTTGTATTTTCCTTTATTTCTGATTTTTTTTGTTGTTACCAAGACGCCTGTTTGCCAGGTTTTCATCAAGGCAACCATTTTTTCAGGACATTTTATGATGTTTTTGATATTTTTTAGGACCTTTTTCCCAATGCACTAGGATGATTCAAGTGTAGAACTTCTTGAGATGTAGGCTATTGAGGGGTTCATCAAAAAAATCCCCTTCTAGTATAGACAACTAATACACTCCTAATTCGAAGGATGAGACAATGACAAAGGGATCGAGCCAGTTTGGTTCAAATTTCCCCTTCTTCTCTCAATCTTTTTTATTGTGTGGATTCTCTTTCCAGACTAAATTTCCAACTTGAAATGTTCTAGGCTTGACTCTATGGTTGTAGCTTCTGGATATTCTTTGTTGATACACCTTTAGGTGATCGATTGCATGTTGACAATGTTCATCCAAGAGTTCTAATTCTTGTAATCTAGAAACTCTATGATCCTCATCTGAAATGATCCCTTTTAGTGACACCCGGAGTGATGGTATTTCAACCTCAATAGGTAGAATAGCCTCTAATCCATAGAATAGAGCGTAGGGTGTAGCTCCTGTCGAGCTTCGGATACTGGTTCTATAAGCCCACAAGGGAGGGTTCAATTGAATGTGCCAGTCTTTTCCAGCATCATTGACGATTTTCTTCAGGATCTTCAAGATAGTCTTGTTTGAGGCCTCAGCTTGGCCATTTCCTTGAGGATAATATGGTGTAGAAAATTGATTCTAAATGTGAAATTTCTGACAAAGTTCTTCAACATCTTGATTTTTGAAAGGTTGGCCATTGTTAATGATGATGGAATGAGGGATGTCATATCTACAAATGATATATTTTAGGATGAAGGACGAGATTTTTTTTCTTGTGATGGTAGTTAGAGGGACAACTTCAATCCATTTCGAGAAATACTTTGTAGCTATAATAATGAACTTGTGTCCATTGGACGAAGATGGATGAATCTTTCCTACAAGGTCCAATCCCCACTGACAAAAGGGCCATATTGATGCAAAAGGGTGAAGTTTGCCATGAATTTGGCACTTTTGGCATTTCTTGACAAATTGAAAAGAATCCTTCTCCATAGTCAGCCAGTAATATCCTAGACAAAGGAGTTTCTTAGCTAGGGTTAAACCACTCAAATGATTGTCACAAACACCTTCATGTACTTCTCGTAAAACCATTTCAGACTCGTCACATTCCAGACATCTGAGGAGAGTTCCATCAAGACCTTGTCGATAAAGGACATCTACAATAAGGGGTGTCAAGAAGTTTGGCGAATGAAGTTTCATTTTTTATTACGAGATAAGTCAGGAGGGAGGGTGTTATCTTTTAGGTACACATAGATTTTCCCATAGAGGGAAGTGTTGGCCTCAGCTAGATGGTAGATAACTTAGGACTTGGGGTTGTCATAAGATGGGTTGAACAGTTGTTCCACCATGAACTCATAACGGGCTCGTTTCTTTGGAATCTGCAAGAGAGAAGCAATGGTCGCCTTGGAATCAGTGGCTTTGTTGTCAGTTCAAGGAATCTACTCAAATCTGATTTGTAGAAAGTAATTTTTGAAGTCATCAACCATTCTTTTGTAGTGCATCATCTTGTCATCCTTTTTTTGATAGTCATCGTTTACTTGGTTAATGACTAGTTTTGAATCCCCATAGACATGTAACTCAGTGATCTTCCACTCAACTGCTACTTTGATTCCAATGATCAAGGCTTCATATTCGGCTATGTTGTTGGTACAAGGGAACATCAGTCTGTAGGAATTAGGAATGGTGTGTCCTTGTGGTGAGATAAACAAGATTATGGCTCTTGATCCATGTTGTGTATAAGAACCATCAAAGTACAAGACCCATTGTTGTGTGGATATTGTCAAGACATCAGCATCTGGAAACTCAACGTTCATGGGATGATCGTCTTGTAATGGTGTTTCAGCTAACTGATCCGTAATTGCTTGTCCTTTGATTTCCTTCTTATCAACATATTGGATGTCAAATTCAATCAGCATCATGACCCACTTGGCTAGTCTTCCAGTTATATTAGCTTTGCTTAGAAGGTATTTCAGTGGATCTATCTTGGCTATTAACTTGATGGTATGAGTTAGCATATAATGTCACAATTGTTGGGTGGAAAACACTACTACCAGACAAGCCTTTTCAATTAATGTGTAATTCATCTCATAGCCATTTGAGTTTTTTTTGATGTAATATACTGCCCTTTCTTTTCCTAATGAATCCTCTTGCGCTAACAAGGCTCCCAATGATATTTCAGTTGTCACTATGTACAATAAAAGTGGCTTTCCTTCTATTGGTGGTATCAAGATAGGTGGAATCATCAAATATTGTTTCAATTGATTGAAGGCTCCTTCGCATTTTTCATCCCATCAGAAAGATACATTCTTGTGAAGCAAGTGCTTGAAGGGGTGAGTTTTGTCAGCGAGTTGTGCGATAAACCTTCTAATGGATTGGAACCTTCCTTGTAAGGATATGAGCTGGCTGATGTTTTTAGGAGGCATCTCCATGATAGCTTTGACCTTTGCAGGCTCCACCTAAATTCCTTTAGCTAACACAATATACCCCAAAAGTTTAGTTTATGTAACATCGAATACACATTTCTTGGGATTTAGCCTCACATTGAAATTATCCAATCTGGTGAAAATCTTATCTAGGATCTCTAGGTGTCCTTCTCTGGTGTAGTATTTTTCCAACAGATCATCTACATAATCTTCCATAAAAGTATGCATCATGTCATGAAAGATAGTGGCCATTGCTCTCTGATATGTGGCTCCAATATTTTTCAATCGGAATGGCATGACGTTCTAGCAGAAAGTGCCCCAAGGACATGTGAAGGCAGTTTTATCTTGATCTTCAGGAACAATTTTGATTTGATTATACCCTGAAAAGCCATCCATAAATGAGATCATTTCATGGCCAGCAGTCAAGTCCACGATGATATCAATATTAGGAAGGGGAAATTCATCTTTTGGGAAATATTTATTTAGATCTCTAAAATCTATGAAAATTATGATGCTTTTGTCTGGTTTGGAAATAGGTGTGATGTTATAAATCCACTTTGCATAGTCGATAGGTCTGAAAAATCCCACATCTAATATCTTCTTCAATTCAGCTTTGACCAAGATGGCAATATGTGGGTGCATTTTCCTTAACTTTTGCTTGATTGTTTTTATTCCTGCTGGTGGAGATAGATGATGCATGATGAGTTTTGGATCAATCCCTGGCATGTCGACATTATACCAAGCAAAGTTGATTTTCCTTTCTGTGAAGAATTTGATAAAGTCTAGTTTTTCTTGATCTATCAAGGATTCTACTAGATGGACATTCTTCATTGTTTCTTCATTGTCGATGTTGATAGACTGGGTGGGTTCAACCAATATTTTTGATCGTTCCTGAAAATGTTCGGGGAGCATGTCAAATCTTCCATCCTTCAACGCCTCAGAGAGGTTTTCACTGTTAGATACACTCTTTGTTTTTACTTTTTCTAGATCTAATACTACCATTGAATGGTTTTCACCATCAGATCTATCCCCTGTATTATTCATTTTGCAGCTAGAAAATTTGACACTCTCCTGGTTGGAAGCTTCATTACGATGTTTAATGGTGGAATCTATTTTGGGATTGGCGAAACAGAGGAAGTTGACAATGGCTTCGTCATTTGAAAAGAGAGGGATATTGGATGGCTCAGTTTGTTCCCAATCTATTAGTTCAAGATGTACTAGGGGTAAGGATTCATTGGATTGGCTAAAGTCAAATGCAGTAAGAGTCCCGATGGTGACATTTTCAGATTGTCCAATAGTGAAATCGATGTCTATAAGGAAACTCCTCCAAATTATCTGTTTCACTCCGAGTCTGATCGTCTTCACTGGAATCATCAATGTGTAGTCATCCTATTTCAAGCAGTCTATGACCTAAACTTTGACCCTCCTCACATATGGGTGTATAATTTTGGACTACATCAATTTCCTTATCATGACAAGACTCTTTAGATAACGAATCCTACTCATACTCATTTGAATCAGTTTCATGAGCGTCACTAGCTTGTAGTTGTAGGATTCTTTCAACAACTTGTTGTTTGGTTTCTTCTCTAATATTCTTCCCTATACCCCAGTTCTGTTTTATCTTTGGATTGCATGGTGATAGGTTGGATTGGTCCTATGATGCCTTCTTTCCTTTTACTGATAGGACATTTTCCCTCGTATCCCATATTTCTATGATTGTCTTCACTTTCCCATACTGCTCTGTTTGTACACTTAAGGTGGATGCTTGTGATGGTTCTTCATCTTTGTACAACCAATTTAAAACTTCCTTGTCATCTGACTCATCGAATAATGTGCCTGCTCTTACAAAGGTTCCGTCAAATAGTGTGGTGGGTTGCGATGGTTGTTGTCTTGATGTCGATGGTTTTCCATAAGAATTTCAAGAAGATGATAGTTGTAACAAGCATAAGGATTGCTGAAATGAGTATTCCCCCATGCCTTTGTCTTTCAATTGTATCTTGGAAACTTGTTTTGATAAGGATTCAAGTTGACTTTTCTGATTTTGTGGAGTAGGGTTTGATGTACTTTCTTTACTCGAGGGATTGTCATCACCGATATCCTTATCCTTTGATTGGTCCTTTTTCTCAACCCAATTTGACAAGGCATTTAGTTGTTTCCCATCATTTGATAAACCCTGAATTGGGGCTTCCCTATTGTGTGGTACAAAAGTATCTTGGGTAGTCTTGAGGGTGTTACAATACTATGGGTTATTTGAGTCAACTGCAATGGTGATTTCCTACCCATTAAACTGGAACTTCAAACACTAGTGATATGTGGATGGTACCGCTTGCATGTCATGAATCCAAGATCTTCCCAAGAGTATGTTGTAGGTTATCTCCTTTTCTAATACCTAACACACTAGATCTTTGACAATTGGTCCCACTTGAATAGGTAGCACTATCAATCCTTGTGAATATCTCTCCTCGTCACCATATGCTTTTATTGTGATTTTCCTCCTAGGATGAATATAATTTTCTTAATAGCCCAGTGCACAGACAAGCTTCAAAGTACAGATATTTAGGCCAACTCCTCCATCTATTAGGACACGTTTAACACAATGCTTGTGGATTAGGACCTCAATGTGTAGAGAAACATTGTGGGGATGATTGATAAATACATCATCATGTTCATAAAAGGATAAGCAGTGGAGTGCAGTCAAATGTCCCACCATAGTCTGGACTTGAAAAACCTCTAGATTGTTGGGTACCATGGTGGCAACTAGAGCTTGTTCCAAGATTTCCTTGTGAACAGGAGAAATCTTGAGGAGTTCTAATATGGATATTTGTGTGGGTATCTTCTGCAACTGATCCACTATGTTATACTGGGTTGCAGGGATAATAATTGATTTGGATGTGGAAGGGGTAGCTCCTTTCAATGTTACCTTGTCTTGTCCTCGTGTGATTGCATTGACGGGTGTGTTGTCATGTTTTTCCCTGATTTTGATAACATTGATTTGATGTGAGGTAGTGTCAACATTATGGTGATGATTTTCAATGATGTTTTGTTCATGTCTAATGGTGTTGTCATTGGTTGAGTTATCATTTGCAATAAGATCTGATTTGTCATGGGTTGGATCATCAACCACCTCAATATGCAGAATGGTGGTGTCATAGACATAGTTTATGTTCTTTCCCTTGTTGTTTGATGATGAAGACTCTCCTTTCTCATAGTTTGGTAGAGGGTTCTTGAACGCCCTATGGTCATTGTTTGTTTGGAGTTCTTCTACCAATATCCTCTTGTTGTCAATTAGATCTTGTATCAAGTGTTTCAACTACATGCATTCGTTGGTTTTATGTCCCTTTTTGTGGTGAAACCCACATAAATGGGCCTCGTTCCACCACGGGGGTTTAACTTGTGGTTCCCATTTTCTGGCTTCTAGTAGAGTTATGACCTTAGCTTCGAGAAGTTCTTTTAATGTTGATTCTGGTGATTGACCAAAAGGTGTGAACCTCCTTCGATTTGAGGATGCACGTTATGATAGTGTCCTAGATCCAGCATTACCTTGATTGTTGCTTTGGTTGACATTTTGGTTGTTGCCTTGTTTGTTGCTTTGATTATTGCCTTGGTTGTTGGGGGGATTTTTATTCTGATTAGTTTTTGTGGTTGTTGTAGTTAGGTTGAATATAGGTTTTTCATTTTGACCTTCGATTGTACCATCATTGTTTCCAACGTTCTTGTTTCGTTGCCAAAACTTGGGTTTCTTGCCACTATTGTAATTGTTGGAGTTTGATGAGTTGTTTTCATCGTATATCTTGATGACTCCTCTCTTGACTAAGGCATCCTTGATTTTGATCCCATTCTCAATCAATTTTTTGAAGGTTGGGGGACATTGTAATTCCAATCTATAACTCATCTCATCATTAAGATAGTCAATAAAGATTGTTATCTTTTCCTTTTACGGTACGGGATGAGAGTATCGTGCAAATAACCTTCTCCATTTTTGCAAGAATACAAGGAACGATTCACCCTTCTTTTGTTTCAAGTTACAAAGATCTTTCATAGTAATGTCATGTTGGATGTTGTAGGAATATTGGGTGATGAACTTGTTGACTAATTCCTCAAAGTTGGTAATTGGTGGGGTGAGTTTGGAGAACCATTCAAGACAATGCCCACCTAAGCTTCTTGGGAATAATCTCATCAAATATGTTTCCTCATATGAAAATTCAAGACTCATGGCCCTAAACTCTCTCACATGATTTATCAGATCGGTTTTTCCATTGTATTTGTCACACTTTGGGAACTCACAATGTTTGGGAAAGGGTATCATGTGAATACTTTGATCAAAGGGATAAGGAAAAATGTCTTGGATCAAGTATCGTTTTGAAGTCCCTCTTTGCATATCAATGATTTGTTGTTGAAGGTTCTTCATTTGATGAGTGAGAGCAACCACTTGTTCAGGATCATTTTTAGGATTTTTGGGAGGTGCTTTCAATTGATTCACATCAAATTCTTCTGGTAATTTGGCACCTTGTTTGGCTAGCATAAGGAGGTATTTTTCCCCATTTCTTTCGAAAATATTTTCTAAACACTTGTGGAAATTGGGGTCTTGTTCCGCATGTTGGATATCTTCTTTGGTTATTTCTTCTCCGCCAATGTTGTTAATTCCATGAAAAGGATTCTCTTTAGCCTCCACCATGGTGTTTTGTGTTTCATTGTTTTGAGTTTCAGTATTTTGAGTCTCAATGATCAGAGTTTCAATAGTCATAATTTCAATGTTTGAAGTTTCAATGGTTGGAGTTTCAATGTTTGGCTCTTCAATGTTTTTATTTTCAAGTCCTTTTTCCTCAAGCTTTTTTTTTTTGCAACCTTGTTTGGACGGGCATACAAGTGTTATAGTTTTGACTAAACTTTGATCTAGGTTTTGGAAAAGTACCAAGGATTACAACTAAGTCAAATATAATGACAAATTCAAATGAGACTAGGTTGGATTTGACTATATAGATTCATTTCATGATGAGAGGATGATAAATCCTGGTGATGAAACTAGGCTTAATAATCAAAGTTGTGATAAATTTGATGATGTTAGTACTTTGTGATGTTAGATCTTGGTCTAGGTTGGAAAATCCCACTTGTAGAGGTCAATTTTAGCAAGTTTTAATTCTAAGGTATCTAAGGAATGATCTTGGACTTTGGGAAAGTTTTGAAATTGTGGTTTAAACTATGAAACTAGCGGTAAATGTTCTTCCTAAATGAGGTACTCAAATCTTCAGAAAAGTTATGGATTTTGACAATAGTAAAAGATGTATAATTTGGGATTGTTCTTACAAGTCTTTTGTAGAAATTGAAGGTCAACCTCTCTCTAAATTTGTAAAGTGTTGATAGGCGTCTTTGATGTTCTTTTGGACAAAGAGGTATGGACTTTGGTTTTTGAATTTTAATCTTTCGTGAAATCATTTGGTAACACACATGTTTAGACTCTGTTTTACTTAAGGATTGGTTGAACACTTCTGAAGATTCCCAAGATGAGACTGATTGTCGGACAATAAATGAACCTAGTTCATTTTTTTTTGTTCTGCAAAAGGTGCCAAAATAGGTTCAGACTTGGTTTTTTGAAAGTTTCTTTAAAATGGTCGTATCTTGGTCATACGGAGGTCTTTTTCGGAGCTTTTTTTTTTAAATGGGCTATAATTTAATAAGCTATGCAATGGTGTAGGTGTTTTTCAATATTTATGGAGTTAAAATTCTAAATTAGGGTTTTCACTTTCGATATGTGACTTTTTGTTTGTTTTGAAAACACTTGGATAAAGACACATCAAGAAAAATGTACTCCTAAGGTTGTGAAAGACTGTATTCTTTTGGATTTCATGCGGGTTTTACCCCAACTGCACTTTTTCTTAGCGGATGACTAGATGCTTGACCCCACTAGCTCCCCTCCATGACACTCACTTCTCGGGGCAGCCAAGCACCAATACCCATGAATCTCCCATGGCATATTTTTCATCTCTACTAAGAATTGCAAGAAATGTGGATTCCTTTGCAATGACTATTGTTGCACCAAAGAATAGATAAAGGATTTGGCCAAACTACAACAAGGGTTTTAATAAGGACTTTCCATTCGTGGGGGTTGATCCATGTGGTGAGAGACCATTGTTGCCCTTCTCATTGGAACCAACCTCGTGATATTGGCATTTGTTCCAATATCCACACTTATATACCAGTTGGAAATGTGCTTGGATTTAGCGTGTTACAGGTTGGGTTGTTCCCTTGGGTGAGTACTTTTTTCCCACAAGGCAAGCCCTCTAAGTTAAACAAAAGCAAGCAAGTATATCCATAGTTTGATCAATCTTTATTCCACATGAATAAAGAGAGAACACATGCAATATACTCAACTCACAAATGGGTCTATCTTTTTGGTCACCCAGTTAAGGGGAGAGCATATGCCTACCATCCATCAAGCACAAAATACATGGTGTTCATCAACCCTTTAATTAAGCTATGTTGCTAACTTAACCAAAAGGAAACATGATGTTCGTTAACCTCTTAATTAAGCTATGTTCCTATCTTAACCAAAAGGAAACCAAGTAAATCACTTCCAGCCCTTGCAATATGTCAGTAGTTTGATAAGAATGTCTTTGACAAGCGTTTTTGGGAAACCTGCAAATCAACAACATAAAGTATTAGCCTTCAGATTTTGCAAAAGGTGTCAAAACAGAGACAGAAGGCACCAAAACAGAGACAGGGTGTTCCAGAATGATGCAAAAGGTGTCAAAATAGGGACCAAAGGTGCCACTTGGGACCCCAAAGGTGTCAAATAGAGACCAAAGGCGCCAAAACAGAGATAGAGCAGCCCAGAATGGTGCAAAAGGTGTCAAAACAGAGACCAAAGGCACCACTTGGGACCCCAAAGGTGCCAAAACAGAGACCAAAGGTGTTAGAATAGGTTCATGAGGCTCCAAGTGGTTCCAAGAGGCTCTGAAATGAGTGCAAGAAGCTCCAAGAGGCTCCAAAAGTCTCCAAAACGGGTACAAGAGGCTCCAAGAGGCTCCAAAAGGCTCACGTTCGTACCTATGACCATAAATTTTCAAACATGTTAGTAATAACCAGGGCAAGGCCCCATGGTGGGTGCCATTTTTGTGTGTGTGTGAAATGTGAAAAGTTAGTATCAACACAAACCTTAATGAAACGATTTATATTGAAAGATTCAAAGCAATGTAAACTATTCTAAGTTGCAATAAAGATAAATCTTCCAAGAACTTTCCATTGTCCTCTATTCTTAAATGATTCTTTTTAACCTTTTTGGCCCTCTGATTTCTATGTGCACAAAGGTTATTAGAATGACACTTAAGAAATGAGATTAGTATTCAACATGCAAGCCAACTATATGCCTACATGAAACTATGTGCAAACAATGATTATGAATGCTATGATGAGTGGAGGATGATGGTGAGATAAATGAACAAGTGGAGGTGGATACTATGGTATTGAGCTAGAATGATTTATGGATGATTCTACATATGCTCAATTGCAAACTTAAAATGAACTAATCTAAAATGAAACTATGATGCAAGATGGATGATAAAATGCAACTATGATACAATATATTAATCTAAGATCTAAACATGATATACAAACTATCTATAAGAATCCAAGAATGCTCCAAGCTCCAATGATAAACCTGCATGATAACTTTACTTCAAATGTGGATGCAAAATACAAGGCCCAAGGGTTGTATTTATAGCCTTTTCCAAGCATATAGTGAGGTGGCAATAATCAACGGTCCATATTTGAATAAGAAAAATGGATGGTGAAGATGAAGAGAATCAGGATGTTGTCTCCTTGACCAAAGACAGCATGCCATGTGTGTGGAAGAATCTCTTGACCAATAGGAAACATGCCATTTGGATGGAAGATTCAAGTGTGGGAAGAGAAGACCATGTGCTTCCAAAATTTGTGGAAGTGTGGGAAGAATAAGTCATGTGCTCCAAAGTTGGTGGAAGTGTGGGAGGAAATGAGCCATGTGCTTTTTGAAATGAATTGAAGATAATTCTAATTAAAAATTAGAGTTATTTATTTTCATGTGACCTTGATGAGGTGGCACACAAAAATTTGTAGAAATGTGCTCTAATTCCTAATTGGATTTAGTGAAGATTAATTAAATAAAACAATTTTAGGGAACCTTGTTTATTTAATTAATTTAGAGGTAGATGATTTAGATTTGGAGAATTAGAGAGGGGTGAACAATATAATAAATTAAGGATTTATTTATACGTAGTCGAAATATTAATCAAATAGCTAGTATTTAAATAATTTAAGGTGATGACCATTTTTAGGTGTATATAAGATGTATGTACCTAGGAGAAAACCACCTAGAATTTTGCATAGAAAGCCAAAGTATTTGATTAATATTGATGAGGATATTTTGCAACACATGGAAGGTAAGATTCCAACACACAGTTGTAGAAGATATGCTTATAAGATTTGGAAATTCTACTTTGAAAGGCTGAATGAGACCACAAGATGTCAACTATTTGTTGAAATGATGCGGGGTTTAAAGTATAAAGATATCATGAAGGCTGTTGGGTTGAGATCATCTAATGCATTGAGTGAAAACACAATTGTGAAGAATCTAATGAATGCATATGAGAGTGTGGGTAAGACCTCACGCTCAAAGGATAGTAATGTCACACGATGTGTCAGTACATCAAATTTGGTAAGTAGTCAGACAAAGAGAGCTCGTCTCTTTAGAATGACGAGTGAACAAATGAGAATTAGTAAAAAAACTTTATCAAAAGTCGTTCAAAGGTGGCAAAGAATTGAGGGCACTAATTCAAATGAATTACAGGCATTCTCGGGGAGACTTCCACAAAAAGATAAAAAAGTTTTTGAAGCACTGAAAACACTAATTGAAGAGTATCGGAAGAATAACACAAGACCATCTCTGAATCAAAGAGATGTGGTAAGAAGGAGAATTGGTAGTTGGAACAATGAGCCACATCCAAAGCATTTTTTGGATATGACTCAAACCTAATTTTTTTGTAAATTTCAAATGGATTATCCTCAAATTAGTATTTGTCAAATATTTTTTGAAATGCTTAAACCTTTTTATGTCAAGATAAATGACACACACACTACTTCTTGTTGTAGACTACATATTGAATTCTCTAACCATTATGATGTTTATCCTTCTATATGTTGTCATTTGCATACTAACGATGTTTTTCAAGATTGTGGCATAGAAGCCCCTCCAAAATCTTCAAGAGAGTTCTTATCAAAAAAATTATGTGAAATAGAGGATGGCCAAATATTCTACAGGACAACATGCTTGGATGGTTCATGCGAGCATTGCAATGGCTTGCAACATATACCAGTATGTCAACATATGGAAAGTACAGATGAGATGGAACAAAAACTAGTAGAGTTCGGGAAGTATAAAATAGTGGCATATGCTACAAAAGATGGGTCTCAAACAAAAAGGTGTGATTTGGTTATTTAGAAGATTCCAGTGTATCAGTTTATGTCCATGTTTTGTGACAATATAGTGTATGAGTATGCAAGGCATACCCATAGAGCCCGATGGTTGGACACGCAATTCAATCTATGCAAGGACACCTTTCTAGTTGGAAGCATAGTATCAGTGGTTAACTTTTTATAGAACTACACTCTATAGCCATAGTGTGAGGTACAGTCATAGTATTACAACTCCACACAGGTTTTGATATTTGTGCAAATAACATTCATTCATGCAGCTAATAGTATAGAGGACCAAAGGAAGGTATTGAGGGAGTATCAAATTTATATTAGTGATGATCGCACACATTCTCCAGAGTTTGTGCAAGGTTGCTTCTAGATGTTCTACAGTGGTTTGGCTCAGAGGGTCATACCATACGATTGACATATAATATGGCCGGATAACTGTGCAACACAATTCAAGAACTCGTGCATGTTCTACTAGTTGAGCAAGATGCATGTCATTACAAGTGTACAACATATGTGGAAATTTTGTGAGGCCAAACATGGAAAGGGGGAGCATGATGGTGCAGGAGCATGTGTGAAAATAACATTAGCACAAGAAGAGTTAAAGTATAAAGACAATGTAAAGTTGATAGATGCAAGATCAATCGTCGAGTGGTGTAATGCTTCGATGGGTCCAGGTAATGAAGGTACATATTTACTTCATAGCTATTTTTGGTTGATGGATGATACTAATATTGCACCATATGAGGATTGTTGTACATTAATAGGATCGAGTGAGCTACACTCTTTCCTTAGCTCAAATGTAGGTTCATGGAGTATCGATACATGGAAGATGGCATGCTTTTATTCTTCGAGTACAATGCAAGCCTGGAATGATTGTGATTCAGGGGAGTGGGTCGAATTTGACCACGTATCAGATCTAGTTCAACCAGGTAATATATCTGCTTGCTTAGTTTTTGAAATTCCATATTGTTATATTACTTTGTAATGTATTCGTAATGTTGACTAATTTCAAGAGATTTGCTGCACATATCAATGTAGGGAAAATCTATGCAGTTATTATAGATGAAGACAACGAAGAGGGAACATACTATTACTTTTGTTGTTGTGTTGAGGCCAAAAATAAATTGGAGGCCCCAGTTATAGATGGAGAAAACATTGAATACCCTACAGGCTCGGTTGTTGTTACTGGAACGTGGCTTAGAAGGTACCCACATAAGAGTGTTAAACATTGGTTGTTTCAGGACTTTGACACACATCGTAAGATTCTTCATCACTCAAACCTTGTCATGGCATCCAATGTTCGTTTGACCAAATATGGGGTAGACCTTTGACCAAGGTCTTTTGGAAGGTCTGTGAGTCTAACCATGAGGCAATACTTGACACAATAAAGAGTAGAGAAAACCTAAATGGTTCGTTGGATTAATTTGTAAGTATGCACATCGGTTCTTATTAATTTATACTTGTATGCACATTAATTTTTTTGATGGAAATGTTATCATCTTCTTTTACTTTTCCTATTTGTAAGTAACCTACTAAAAATTGATTGGTGTCTCCTTGCAGAAAATGCAGATTTATGAGCCATCCAAGAGAATATTAGCCAAAAAAATAATGAAACATCATTATTTTGATGATCTTGACAAATCTCAATCATAATTTTAAGCCATTACAAAAGTGTGTGCAAAGCTTACTGAGGCAATTTCAAGTTATTCATTTGAAGTTAACCTTATCATGAGCAGCTATGATGTAGACATTATAAGAGCATCTCAAATTTCAACTCAGTCTATTCATGAGAGGTGTTGTGTGTAATAGGTATCTTGGAACTCCCAGTGAAGATGTATGACCAGGAGTGACTAAGTTGAGAGATTGGCATGCCTATCTATAAGTGCCTTCCATCTATTTTCATTTCATTTCCATTTTGGATGCTCTCTCTTTTTCTCTTTTAGTTTGTGTATTTGTAAGTAAACTACTAAAAATTGATTGGTCTCTCGTTGCAGAAAATGTTGATTTATGAGCCATCAAAGATAAACTCAGCCAAAAAAGCAATGCAACATCATTATTTTGATGATCTTCACAAATCTCAATTCTGATTTGAAGCCATTATAAAAGAGTGTGTGAAGCTTACCGAGGGAATCTCAAGTTACTCAATTGAAGTTAACCTCATAATGAACACCTATGATGTAGACATTTAAAGAGAATCTCGAATGTATGAGTGAAATTGTAAAAGATCTATGAGAATGAAGTACCTGAGGCATTGTAATGAGATTTACTTGTAATGAGACTTACTCAAATATTGTAATTTTGGAGTTCATGTTTGGTGCAAGAGCACCTTGTTCTCTAAATGCCTTCAATAGGAAAATTTGCAAAATTTGAATTTTGAAATGTAAACAATGTAAAAAAGGTCATGTGAAGGTCATATGTAATGTATTCAAAATCTTAAAGAGGTCATTAGGTGATTAGAGAAGTGATATTGCACAAAAGATGTCATTTGGTGTCAAAATGCAAAACTTGCATTAGTTGCACAATTGCAAAATTAGTAAATAAAGGATGATGTTTACTGTATTTGCAGCACTTTTTTCTTTCCTTTATCATAACTGATTTGTAACCCTCAAAATAGGGTTTTGAGAGTCCATTAAGTGATAAGATTGTCATTCCACCGATGTAGGGTTAAGTAAGTTGGTGGAATGGATTGCAATTAGGTGTTTTTCAATTTGAATATGTAAGCAAGGGGTGTCAATCTTCACAAAACCTCAAATGAATGAGTTTCAAACAAAGTTTCAACCAACAACTCTTTATCTCTTCAATTTTAACCCTTCACTCTGCCTTGTCTAGTAGGTCAACAGACCCTGGTTTTAGACCTTTTCTCACAAATTTCTCAAATGACTTCACAAACAAATGACTAATCTAGATAGCCATTATTGAGTTACAACACATACTTCAAAATCAATAGTGATTGTCTTGGAACATGTGCATCAAAAATGACCTTTGTTGTCCTCATTAGACTAACTAGGCCTAATTTACAAAGAAACATATATTTAAACATTCAAAAAACCCCTAAACTTGTTGGGGCAGCAATTCTCATGTATCCAAACCCTCAAATCCATAATTTGTCTCAGGGGAAACTCACTCCAATGCCAAACCACAAAACCCTTATTTTATGCTAGTATGAGGAGGGTTTATTGAAAGGAATGGTTCCATACCTTACCAGAATATGCCACCACCTCAGACCTTAAAATCACCTATACAAACTCAAAAGACAATCACCCAACCTCTACACGCAATATTTTATCAAACCCTAGGGTGAAACCTCATTTTTCATGCCCTTTTCCATCAAAATCTACAGGGGCAGCAACACAAACCCCATAAAACTTATTCCCTTTCACCAAATAAGCACCCTAACATAAAAATGGGTTTCTAAATATATATTGGATTTGTGGAAACACAAAGAGATTGAAAAATAGAACACAATAACCTTGTACAGAACCGTATAGTTCAAGAAAACATCAGATTTCTGGTAAAAATACAAAAAAATGCAAGGAAACAATGAATTTTATTGATATTCTTCTAATTACATGGTACATTTATGCTAGTAATGGTCCTCTTTCACACCCAAACATGCAAAATCGCTCTGAGCTACATTCAACTGGCTTGATCCCTTAAGGGTCCAAAGTGCAAAAAGGGAAACAATATTTGACATGGTATTACTCAAAAACCATGGTGCTTATGAAATATTCATCTGAGCCTACGAGATCACGTTGGGCCCCTCTACAATAACCTTTCTCAGTTTCTGTTATCTCATAGTGGTTTTCCTTTGGTGTTCAGTTTTCACTTGATGGAAAAAGTGTCAAATGCAAGCAGTGCAAAGTTGTAAGTGGTGCAACATTTGTTTTGCAACTCATGTGACCAAAAAAACTGTTCTAATACATTCAAATAGGTATGTTTACACTAGGCATGGTCCTATTTTGCACCCAAACAAGCAGAATCACTTCAAGCTACGTTCAACCAGATTGATCCCTTAAGAGTCCAAAGTGCAAAATAGTTGCAAACTTCAGCATGTTGTTACTCAGATATCGTGATGCTTAGAAACTTCTCATCTAATCCTATGGGATTGTGTTTTGCCCCTCTACAAAAACCTCTTTCATTTTTTGCTATCTCAGAGTGGTTTTCCCATGGTGGTGGATTTTCACTTAGGGAAAAAGTTGTCAAATGCAAGTAGTTGAAAGTTGCAAAATGGTGCAACTTTCGTTCTGCAACTCATGTGACCAAATGGACTATTCAAACGCATCTGAATAGATATTTTTATGCTAGGCATGGTCCTCTTTCACACCCAAATATGTGGAATCGCTTCGAGCTACGTTCAACCGGATCGATCCCTTAAAAGTCCAAAGTGCAAAATGGTGCAAACTTCAGCATGATTTTACTCGGATATCGTGATACTTAGAAACTTCTCATCTAATCCTATGGAATCATGTTGGACCCCTCTACAAAAACCTTTCTTATTTTTTGCTATCTCAAATTAGTTTTCCCGTGGTGGCAGATTTTCAATTGGAAAAAAAGTTGTCAAACGCAAGTAGTTAAAAGTTGCAAAGTGGTGCAACTTTTGTTTTGTAACTCGTGTGACCAAATGGACTATTCCAACATGTTTCAATAGGTATGTTTACGCTAGGCATCATCCTCTTTTGCACCTAAACACACAGAATCGCTCTGAGCTACATTCAACCAGATAGATCCCTTAAAAGTCCAAAGTGCAAAATGGTGTGAACTTCAGCATGTTGTTACTAGGATACTGTGATACTTAGAAACTTCTCGTTTAATCGTATGGGATTGCATTTTTTCCCTCTACAAAAACCTCTCTCAGTTTTTGCTATCTCAAAGTGGTTTTCCTGTGGTGGCGGATTTTCACTTAATAGAAAAAGTGTCAAATGCAAGCAGTGCAAAGTTGCAAAGTGGTGCAACTTTCGTTCTACAACTCGTGTGACCAAACAGACTATTCCAATGCGTCTGAATAGGTATTTTTATGCTAAGCATGGTTCTCTTTCACACCCAAACATGCGGAATCGCTCCAAACTACGTTCAACCGGATCGATCCCTTAAGAGTCTAAAGTGCAAAATGGCTGCAAACTTCAATATGTTGTTATTCGGATATTATTATGCTTAGAAACTTCTTGTCTGATCCTAAAGGATCGCATTGGACCCCTCTACAAAAATCTCTCTCGGCTTTCACTATCTTAGAGTGGTTTTCCCGTGGTGGCAGATTTTCACTTGATGGAAAAAATGTCAAATGCAAGTAGTGCAAACTTGCAAAGTGGTGCAACTTTCGTTCTGCAACTCGTGTGAGAAAACGAATTGTTTCAATGTATCTGAATACATATGTTTACACTAAGAATAGTCCTCTTTCACACCCAAACATGCGGAATCGCTCTGAGTTACGTTCAACCAGATAGATCCCTTAAGAGTCTAAAGTGCAAAATGGCTGCAAACTTCAGCATGTTGTTACTCGGATACCGTGATGCTTAAAAACTTCTCATCTAATCCTATGGGATCGTGTTGGGCCCTCTACAAAAATCTCTCTCAATTTTCGCTATCTCAGAGTGGTTTTCCCGTGGTGGTGGATTTTCACTTGATGGAAAAAGTGTTAAATGCAAGCAATACAAAGTTGCAAAGTGGTGCAACTTTCATTTTGCAACTCGTGTGACCAAATGGACTGTTCCAATGCATCCGAATAGGTATATTTACACTAGGCATGGTCCTCTTTCACACCCAAACATGCGAAATCACTTTGACCTACGTTAAACTAGATTGGTCCCTCAAGAGTCCAAAGTGAAAAATGACTGCAAACTTCAGCATGTTGTTACCTAGATACCATGATGCTTAGAAACTTCTTGTATGATTCTATGGGATCGTGTTGGGCCCCTCTACAAAAACCTCTCTCAGTTTTTGCTATCTCAGAGTGGTTTTCCCATGGTGGCAGATTTTCACTTGAGAAAAAAGAAGTCAAATGCAAGTAGTTGAAAGTTGAAAAGTGGTGCAACTTTCGTTCTGCAACTCATGTGACCAAACAGACTGTTCGAACATATCCAGATGGGTACATTTACACTAGGCATGGTCCTCTTTCACACCCAAACACACAGAATCACTTTGAGCAACGTTCAACTGGCTTGATCCCTTAAGGGTCCAAAGTGCAAAAGGGAAGCAAACTTTGATGGGCTATTACTCAGAAACCATGATGCTTACGAACTCTTTGTCTAAGCCTACGGGATCACGTTGGGTCCCTCCACAATAACCTCTCTCAAATTTTTTTTATTTCAGTGTCATTTTCCTGTGGTGTCCAGTTTTCACTTGATGGAAAAAGTGTCAAATGCAGGCAGTGTAAAGTTGCAAAGTGGTGCAACTTTTTTTTTGCAAAAAAAACTACTTCAACGCTTCCCAATAGGTAGGTTTACGCTAGGCATGGTCCTCTTTTGCACCCAAACACATGGAATTGCTCTGAGCTACGTTCAACCGGCTTGATCCTTTATGATGGCATGCAAAATAATTGAAAAGAGAAACATACACACGACGGTTGAGAAGTCTGAGTATTCCACACAAAAAACGTATGATCATTGGTGCAGAGCATCTTGTTCCTCCATTTGATAAAGAAGGTCTAGTTCAATGGTTTTAGTCATCATAATGTCAAATAAGGCCATGATAGGCCATTTTGTAATCTTGCTTTTAGTTTTGAGTTAGTGTGGTGTCATTTGAGTCAATTATGTAAGTATGATAGGGAGTACGAATAAGAAAATAGCATTGGTAAAGGCATTGGAAGAGATTACTAACGCTGACCCTGTTCAAAATTCAGAATTTAGGCCTTAAAAGCAAGGCTAGACAAGGTGAAAAGAAGGAATTGCTTGATAATAAGTTAGAATAGGTTGGAAATAGGGCGAGGTTGTGGAGTTTGATGTGTTCAAATGGTCTGAAAGGACAAGGGAGGTCAAAATTATGTCATGGCATGATGCCCTATTTGGGAAAAGAGGGGTTTTGAATGAAAAAGAGAGGTTTGAGGGAGTAAAAGTGGGTAAAGTCAAGGGGAAACATAATTTGGTGGTCAGTTAAGTTTATGTAGGTAGAATGAAGAGCGTTGGAAGAGGTTTTGAGGTTGTATGACGTCTAAATATCGGGTTTTCAATAAAACCTAGAGTGAAATTTGAGAAAAGTGAGGGTTTAGAGGATAGTGGGGTTAGAGGGCCAATAACACCCTAAAAATTATGGATTTTGTGGATTTGCAGACTGGTAAATGTTGCCCAATGGTGTTTTTCAATTGGAAGAGTGATTGAGAGGGTGTTGCTTTGTTAAATAGACCTAATCGGGGGTCTAGGACAACGTTGAGTCCATTTCTTATTTGTATTATAAATTATAACTTGCTTTCTCCCTAGTCCATTTCATATACAAGAAATAATATTGCAAAAATTTGACATATAAATCTTTCGACGTGTTTATATGGTGACGCATCAAGAACATAACAATTCATTTTGCATTATCAAGATTATGTTGTGAAAATGTTTAAAGACTATTGAAGATAAATATTTGTATGATAATGTGTCAAGAAGTTAACTACTTCATCTACTTTGAATATTATGTTTTGCAAGTGTTGTGAAGATTATGTATCCTTTGCTTAATTGAGTTGTTCCAATCAAAGGATTAAATATATTAGAATATTTTTATGAATCATTTCATGGAATACCAATTGAAAATGTGTTTTTTGCTTTTAGATAAATTTGTTTAGCATCAATCAATTAATATTCAAGACAAACCATGAAGGACAACAATGATCAATGCTAGGGCTAACCAATTAACAAGTATACATGTGAATAAGTCAAGCATGTACATGTGAATAAGGGAAGCATAAGTACTCAAAAATATGCAAGCTTTGAAGTATACACACGAATACATAGTATACACAAATTAATACAAAGTATATGCACGAATACAAGGTATACACATGAAAACACATAAGCGCAAAGTATACATTGGAACACACGTAAGTCACAAAGTATACACTTGAATACACGTAACTCATATCTATTGAACCATCAATTTAGAATGCAAATATAGACACCATCATAAACAAGATTTGTATTAACCAAATAGCCATGTAGGAATACATCAATATATGTCGATATAAGTATGAAATATAGGTACAAAATAGCCATATAGGCTTATGAGAATGCCATATAGGCATACAATGTCAAATATATCCAATACAAAATATGTACAAAACTGCCATGTAGGCATACAACAAAGGGCTCTGGAATCAAAAGTCATTGCTCTCCATGCTCACAAAATAAGCTTTTTCCCTTTGCTTGTCGATCAGATGGTGATACATCTGTCACTCATTTTTTATGCGCTCGAGGAGTGCTCCTACGGCTCCTCCTAGTGTTTAGTTCTTGGTGAAGTTTTATCTGATACAATAAGAAGTAAATACATTAATAAATAGAAATTACATTATAAAAAATGATATATTCAACAAAATAATCACTTACCGCCATCTAATGATCACTCTCCACGAGGGAAATATTCGCATGCCCAGGTTGAAGCATGTTAAAGCCCTGTATAAACCATCCAAATAGAAATTAAACTACAAATCAATAATGGTTTTATTTTTCATTAACTAACATCTATAACAACGAATGTAAATTGAAATTTAGTAATTTGCCTCATACCTCCCCTATTAGAGCCATCGGGGATTGTATAGCAAATGAAACACCAATCTCCATTGCCCTTGTCACATTTAGAGGTGTTTCGGCTTGCAACTTTTGAAAATAAAACAAATTATTCAATCATAAAAACTACAATAGTGATCCACGTCATGACTTATAATGTATGAGATAATGAACAAAATTTTGAGTACTTATTAAACTATCTATTTTTTACTATCATGCTTACTATTTGCCCTATCCATATATTGTTCGAAATGACGTGTTTTTAGTATTTTACCCATAGCAGCAAGCTGGTGAACCATTTGATCAAATGCTTTCATAGACATGTATGATAACTGTGGTGGCATAGAGAAGGCAGTGAACTATTTGAAAAAATACCTCAAATAAATGGGGTCTCATGGTGATGGAATGCCATTATAAACAAATGCAAGTCATGGCATTCCATCACCTTAAGACCACATTTCTTTCAGGAATTTTTTTAGACAGTTCATTGCCTTCTCTATGGTATTGTTGCTTACTATTATGCTTTGATAGATATTTTTCCAAGAATCCATAGTTTTTTGGAAAACACTTATTTTAGGCTTTTAGCCATAGCAGCAAGGAAGTGAGTAGTTTGATCAAATGCTTTGGTACACATGTATGGAAAATGTGGTATCATAGAAAAGGTGGTGAGTTGTTTGAAGAAATGCCTCAAATAAATGTGGTCTCATGGTGATGGAATGACATTCCATCACCAGGGACCGCATTTCTTCAAGGCATTTTTTCAAACTACTAATTGCCTTGTCTATGCTATTGCTTATTATTATGCTTTGATAGATTTTTTTCAAGCATCCATAGTTTGTCGTGTAGGTGCACCTTTGCAAGCACATGCCTCCATGAGGAAAATTTAGGATTTTGAATTGGTTAAGGTGTTTTGATGATGTAATAAGGCTTAAATAGCCATTTTGGAGATTGTAATAGTCTTAGTTAGTTAATTTAGGCATAAAGTGCAAAATTGTAAAATATTGACAAAGTTGTCAATTTCAAATGTTGTAAAAATGCAAAAAAAGTGTAAAGGTATGGAATGTCAAGGGTCAAAGTAGTTGTAGAGGTTATTGAGTCATTGTAGGAAGTTGGAAAGGTTGGGAAATGTTTTAAAATGATATGATCCATCAATGTAAGTTGTTGTTGGAAAGGTTGAGTCTTTGAGGATATTTTCAAAAAACTCATTGCCTTGTTTATGCTATTGCTTACTATTATTCTTTCATGTATTCCTTCCAAGCATCCATATTATATACAAGATAGTGAACTATTTGAAAATATGTCGAGCAATAGAAGGTGGTCTCGTGGAATGCCATGACAAGCAAATGCAATTGGAAGTTGCTCCTAGACTTATTACTTATGCTATGTGAAGTAATTGCATCACTACTTATGTTGACTTTCTAAACAACTATATTGTAGTTAAAATTGTCATCTATCAACATCTAGTTATTAGTTATGGAATGTGAAGTAATGCTTTGAGTTTGAATGATGTGCAATGCAACGTAATCAACAATATGAATATAAACTACACAAATCTATTAAGTTCAATTCATTAGTTAAACTCTTTATTCTATTACTTGCGTGTAGGTTTGAGTAAATCCACTAGCACTAGGAGGTGTTCCCTCGAAACCTCCAATATTAGCCTGTTCAACATCCAAAATCACATATTAAAATACCATTCGTAAAACAATGCTATTAAAATGTAATAAATTTATAATTGTTTACTAGTTACATACTCCATCGATAGGTGTACTACAAAAATAAGTAGGTGTAGGGCCGGTGTATCTAGTCTCAACACTGTGACCCTGCAATTTTATTAAAATCATAAAACTAAATTAGTTAATCTTGCATTTCAAAATCAAAATTTAATAAATTAAATTCAATGAACATGCTAACTTTTACCTGAGTATCAATTCCATACGCCTCATGCAAAATGTCAGTTGCCCTCTCCATCTCCATAGCTGCAGATGGATCTTGCGTAGCAGCCTCCTGAGTGTTGGTAGGGTCATATGAACAAGTCACCCCGCAAGATTGACACACATGGGTTCGAAGGACACCACTCGAAGACTCCCCTGGATGGCGTTGTAGAATAGGGCTAGTATGCTAGATGACACTCTGGGTCAAAGTGTTGATCGCCTGCAATGTCTCTACGTCAACACTCTCCTTCACGACAAAAGGTATAAAAATGTGCTCATGAGGCGGCCTAGCGAGAGCTTGTCTCCCTTGCTACGTAGGATCTAGCTATGCACCGGGTCTTTCTTGAGCCAACCCCCCACCTCTCCCTTGGAACTCCCTCGTATAAAAATACTTTAGGATTTTGTTCAATATGAACTCACTGTATAGTTTCCTAAGGAAATACTGCGGGACTTCACAATTGTTGCACAGTGGGTAATCAAAAACCATGTACCACCTACCATAGAAATAGTTCTTAATCTATTGGTGGTGACACCAATGAATAGGAAACCTCTTCGTATTGAGGGTAAGATTTTGATTTGTGTGTGGGTCAGTGAATAATGAGCACAAATCACCTTTTGTAATTTTTAAATCATTTTCATCTTTATATGATAGTTTATCTGTGTAATAAGCCCTAGTCATTGCCTCCTATCTTGCCATCCAATTATTTGTTTGCTAATTGAATCTACATTTTTTAACATATCTTTCAATGAACTTGTCAGGGTCATTTTTTCGCAGTTGAAACATTTGGATCACTCAACCTGCTAATTAAATCCTCAATTTGTTTTTTGTTGCTCTCAATTTCACTCATTAAATTTTGTTGAGTGTCAGGAGGGTGTTGAGTGATTGGTGGAGGAGGTTTTTGTTGTGGTTGATTTTTTTGTTGAGGATTTGGTTGCTCTTCTTGTTGAGGATTTTGAGGGTTTGTAGGTTGATTTGAATCTCCTACAAATTCAAAAAAATAAATATCAAATACAACCTCAAACTAACAAATTTAAAACAAAAAGCAAACAATCCTTACCTCTCACACCTCCTCCTCATCGTGGTGCCATCCTTGCGATGAAATAGCAATCGTTGATGAATATTTTTGCAAAATACCTCCTCCTAGAATGCGAGCGTGAAAAATGGGGGTTTTGGCCGCAGGCACAACAAAAAAACATAGTCAAAATGCAAGAATGAATGTGTTTCACTTCTTTCTTTTTTTTTAACATGTCATAATGCGAGTGTGTTATAACGCACTCACGTTATGGGCTCGTTGTGGCCGAGCCTCGGGCTCGACACACCAAGCCATAATGCAAGCATGTTATAACGCATTCGTATTATGACTTTTCAAAACTTTTTTTTAAAAGTAGCCACAAATTGACTACCCATCTCCATGCACCCGCCCATGAACAAAATCATGTCAGATATTTTCCTTCAAAACTTTAATGCTTTTGATAATGCTTTTTCTAAAGAAGATTTCAATATGTTGGATGATGCGCTAGATGATTTCTTAGAGGTGTCTCCTTCTATTTGTAGATCTATTGAACAAAGCTCTTTATCACAATTGTCTTCATCTTTGCAAGTCAAAGAGTATTTGAATGTATTTGTAGTCTCTGTAGCTCCTCAAAGGCCTAAGAGACCCATCATTTATGTGACTCTAACTAGACCATCTCCTAAAAGATTCATCCTATTTGTGGGGTTCCAGTCACCATTGACTCACTAGACCTTTACATGAGATTCTTGCAATCTATGACTTCCTCCTATAAATTTGTAGCTCATACTTATAATACTAGAAGGAATCAACAAAATCTAAATCAACCTACTTTCTTACCACCTTCTCAACCAAGTCTTCCTCCAACACCTAAACCTAAAACTAAAGCACCTAGTGATTATGATCTTGTCGAGCAACTTCATGTTACTCATGCCAAGATCTCACTGTGGGATTTGCTTCATACTGCTCTTGCTTATTAGGATATGCTTCAAGAGGCTTTGTAAAAGATTTTCTTTCTTTCTTTGGCCAGGCCAATGGATGTTAATCCACTGATGGCTCATATTCATGCAAATTCATTGAATAGTATGTTCTACCCGCAAAAACTCCCGCCCCTGGAAGTACAAAAGCAAGTAGATCCTCTAATGATAATAATTAACATTAATAACATTGGCATTAGGTGTGCTCTTGTTGATACTGGTTTGAATCTCAACATATGTAGAATTGAATTATTACCTAAAATTCAAATTGATTTATCTTCTTGTGTTGCTTCTTCTTTATACATTTATGGATTTGATAATGTTGGTTGACAAGCCCACTAACTCATTTGACTACAAAATCCGACGAAAATGTCCAACGAAATATGTATAATTTGATGTATCATCTGGTGCTTGTAAAATTTGATGTGTAATTTTAAATTTTTTAAAAGTTTATCCCCTGGGTTTCGTCAAAATTTTGACTATTAGTTTTGTCAAAATTTCAACAAACATAAAAAATAAGAAAAAAATAAAATTGTGGCCGACATCAAGAAAAGTGAGTTCATTGATTTATTGCGACAGTGTTTTGCTCTACTTGAGACAGTTTGTTGAGAACTAAGGATGATTTTCTTAGGAAAAATTAGAAAAAATTCAAGAAGATATCCTAGGTTGAGGGTAGTCATTGTCTTTTTGCAGAATTCAATTATGAAGTCAGATTTGTAGTTTGAGGTTTGAAAATCATAGTTTAAAGCAACATCTCATCATATTTCATTTTTAGAGGTTTAGGGTTTTGATAATTTCATGTCTAGATTTTGTTGTGTGGAATCACCATAAGATCACAACCAAGGAACAAATTCTTGTGACTGTAATTGTGTGATCCATAACTCTATTGGTCATGTGGCACAGTTGTGCTATAACAAATACATGATGCATTCATGTGTGACCCAAGTTTAATTTGGCTATGTTGTGATAGAAATGGAGGCACTCATATAATGTAGTTAATTTAGGTTGTATAATGTAGGTGCCAATCATCATTGGGTGCATTCAGGTTGTCTGAAGTTTATCAAGTTACGATATAATTATAGCATGATCCAAGAGTGATTACCTCTTGGTGCAATAAAGAGCCTATAACTCTGGTTGATATGTAGAGTGGTTGTGTTATATCAATTATGTAGTGCATTCAAGCACAACCCATGTTTAATGGGCTATTCTAGAGAGTGATCAATATTTTTTAAACCCTATGAATGTTACTTAAAAGTGTATAGTTTAAACTACAAACCAAGTTTGTTACATACTTGAATGCAATCTTGGGTTACCGCAAACTATAATAATGTGATCTGCTAATAACCATTATGGAAAGTATTAAAGCAAGACCCATGCATATATGATACATTTCCTTGATCAGGTTTACATACCTTAATGATCAAACACAAGCTTCCCACACAATCTATGATACAATCCAAGATCATACCACAACTTTGTCAAGATAACTAATTTTCTGACCCAAGATTTAAGGTTGTTTTTTAATACCAATAGAAGCATTGGTAAGAGCATGATTAGGGTACAAACCCTAGGCCTCTGTAGAAACATAAACAATAACTCTAGCGGATTAGTGAGGTTGCAATACTAGAAAGATTGAGACATTGTAGCTGATAATAAAATCTTGCAATCTAAAGATTGTAGCCAATAACAAGCACACTATGTAGCTTAGTGACATTTGTAAATGTAATCTACGGTAAGAAGAATGATGACAGTTGAGATGTGACAGTCAAAAAGAGGTTGAGCAGTGACAAGATAATAAAGTTCAAACCTTGCATAGTAAAGTGGAGATTTTAACAGTGAGTTTCCTTACCCCCTTGCTGACCTTAAGGGTTTTTCAAATTCTTTTGGTAGTGTTAGACAAGGAAAATGCAATCAGGGAATGACTGTCCAAATGAAGTAACAGTGGTAATCATAGGTTCAATGTTTCTTCTTAGCCATTAATGTATAATGGAGGTAGTGGATTGCATGTTTGAGCAGTGTTTTGAGACTCATCAAAGATGGGAGAATAGTGAATAATACCTTGTGGACTGTGAAGTAGTGTCAATAAGGTTGAAGGATCTTAAGAACTACAATACCATGAAACAATGAGTCCCCTTAGTAAGTAGGCAGTCTATAGGGCATAGTTTGATTTTATAGAAGGATGCTCATGAAAGGAATCTTCAAGTGATAGTGAGTGAGCTGTTTGAGATTGTAGCTGAGGGTGCAATACCCAGTCTTAAAGGAAGTTAGCAAAGCAGTAAATGGGCAAGAAAATCAAATCGTACACAACAAACAATTCACAATGTTATCTTGCATAATTCCTTGAGTTTGAAGACAAAAATCTCATTGTATCTTGATGAAAGTGGTGACCTTAATGGTCAATCACTAGAAACCATGATTTTAAAACATGCTATTGTGCTTATGGAGGCAACATTTTAAGCAAGGCAGTGAGTGGTGGTTTGGAACAATGGCAGGTATGAAGGACTTGCTTTATATGCATACTATGCAGTCTAGCTTAAGACAACGTTCTTAGAAAAGATTGAAGGTGGATTATGGAACTCAAGGGTTACCATGAAAAGGATTAAAGCAAAGACTGAGATCTATTTAAAAGCCACGGTCATGAAGATATTAAAGATGTCACATGCAAAACCCTAGTAGTTGGAGTAATGAATACAGTGCCAAAGAGGATAGTGTGCTGGGGCAGATTTAGGAGATCTCAACATTATCTAATTACAAGGGAAATACATCATTTATTTATTTTTAATTAAAATAAATCATTCTAAACCCTATATAGGATACATTGATACTTCAAAAGGCTCTGAAGGAATTTGAGATTATGCAAATATATGTCAAGTAAATACCTAGATTGCAAATAGTAGCGGGAACAATGTAAGATTTGTTGAGCAGAGTAGGAATGAGATAAGCAACAATGAATCCTATGCCTCCTTTCACGCACATCTCCTCACTATTCTTTGTCATTCTTTACTGAAACACTTCTCCATTTTGGTGGTTTATGCTTGAAAATAATGTTTTGACGAAGGTTTTAGAGTATTTTTATTAAAATGAAAACTCCATTCTGGTGGGCTACGCCTGAAAATAAGATTTTGAAAAAAAAATTAGGGTATGTTTATTAAAGTTTTAGAGTATTTTGGCGGGCTATATTCTTGATTCCTTAAATGATTTATTCAAATGGATTGTGACTAAATAAATGACTTACTATTTAGTCATTTTTATTTGTGTGACTAAATAATTTTTAATCAACAACCAAACTAGTCATTTATTTACTCATTTATAGCTGAGTTGCAAAAAATAAACAGAATTTAGTCATTTTTAGTTGTTGTGACTAAAATTTTTAGTCACCTAGTCATTTATTTTCCAAATTCTATTAGTGTGCGCTTCCTTGTGCGATTAGGGCTCTCTCAATATTGAGGGATCTAGGGATAAGCTCGTCATAAGAAGTGACACATTACATCTTTAACTAAAAGGATAAATCCGTATTGACATTAGCAATGATGATTTCGACTTGTTGCTCCTTAGGAATGGGTCACTTGCTCTTACTAGCTCGCTACCTCCATCGTTGTAGGAAGTTTGCAATCAAGTTCAATATTCTGATTTTAGGAGTCTAATGGTTGGAAATCATAGTAAAATCATAATTTAATAAGTTTTGGAATTAGCATTTTAAAATATTTTTTGGGGTCATTAACTTTAGACTATCTTCTCTTTTGCAGGGGTGGTTGTATGCCAAATTTTTTTGGTGTAAAATATCAGAATTATTAGATTTTGTTACTTGTCTATGAATAAAAATTATTGGAGTGTGAGTTTGATATTTTTTGAAGAACTAAATAGTCAAGCTTGGTAAAGAAAAATCATGTTAGATAATATTAGTCCAGAACAAAATGAAGAGACACTTGATAGATAGTGGGCTAGATTGAAAAGAAAGGGTGATGGGAAATGTTATTGTCCTTGTAATAATTGCAAGGGCTTAAAGACGAGATGACTTTTAATCACAACAGCTAAGAAACATTGTAGGTAGCATGGTCATTTTGAAGGGGGCATGATTATCATCCATTGGTAAGTTGTTCATTATATGTGTTTCTATTGATTGAATTTGTAAATGTTTATATCGTTTTAACATTTTATATATATATATATAATCACTTGATCATGATCATGGTTTGTTTGTGTCTATCATTATTATTAAGGTGGGGCGCCCTAGGGAAGATGATATGGATTATCATAGCCTGAAGAATGTGGTTTTGCAAGCGGACGAACATGGAGCTATGAATATCAAAGATGAAGTTAATGATCCTTTGGAAGAAGATGATCATGCGCCAGAAAACACAGTTGAAGATGATTGTACAAATACATTGATCCATGACACATTTAGTGGCAGAGTTGATCATGATGATCGAGATGACTTTGATGATGTTCATGATTTACCTGTACTTGAGAAGGCATACGAGCCCCTTTATGAAGGCTCCCAAATAACTCTTCTCTCTGTTGTATTATTGTTGTTGAACTTGAAGGTTATGAATGGTTTATCAAATATAGCAATCTTACGGATGTTAAGGTATGTCATATATGTCATCTTTTTTCATCTATTTTAATTGTTGTTAGTTCATCACTAGTAAATAAAGGATGAAATATGTACCATTAATATTCTGTATATTAAAAAATTATTTTTTATTGTAGATTGATTGGTGAATTTTTGTTACCACCATCAAATATTTTACCTCGCTCATACCAAGATTTATCTGGCATTATGAAAGATATCGGAATGGAGTATCAAGCAATAGATGCATGTCCTAATGATCAAATTATATATCATAAACAACAGGAATTTGCAATAGAATACCCAGAATGTCATATCAATAGATATCGAACATATCAACTAACAAAAAAGGTGTCTCTCAAGGTTCTTCGTTATATTCCAATTATTCCACGTATGCAACAATTACTTAGGTACAAAAGCTTAGCGCAATTTATGGATTACCATGCACGGAATAGACGTGGAAATGACATTCTTCGAATGCCTGCGGATGGTTCTGCATTTAGGACATGGAGGAAAAATGGCCACACTTTAAAGAAGAACCTCGTAATCTTAGGCTTTCATTAGGAGCAGACGGTGTCAATCTATTTGGAGAGTTGAGATCTATTTACTCGGTGTGGCCTATTTTTGTTATCAACAATAACATTCCTCCATGGATGTCAATAAAGAGAGAGCACATAATGTTGTCAATGATTGTTCCAGGTATTTGTTTACATCAATTTTCTTTCACATAGTAGCATATCTCATTTGTCTTATTTGTTGCATAATTACTTATATTTTTTTCATTGAATAGTCATGTACATTAATTTTTATATATTGCAGTAAAATGGTTATAATAATTATGTAATGTTTATGTTCATTCTACTAGGTAAGTACCAAGTTAAATATATGAATGTATATATCAAGCCTCTTATCAACAAGTTACTAAAGTTATGGAATGGTGTCACTATGTATGACGTCTCTAGACCAATAGGACAAACACAATTTCAATTCCATGCAATGCTTGTATGGAAAATTCATGATGCCCCAGGGCTAACAAATTTTTGTGGTATGTTATAATGTTCGACTGCACTTTAACAATATTTAATTTTATGAAGTAGATATCATGCATGTTTTTAAAATAATCTATTTTTTAAAATAATCTATTCATTATATATAATTATAAAAATTGACATATTTAATCCAATTATATATGATCTTGTAGGTCTTCAAACAAAGGGAAAATTTGCATGTCCAATTTGTGGTCCAAAGATGAAATCTCGTCGTTCAACAAGTTTAGAAAAGCAGGTGTTTGATGAGTATAAGCACTTCCTCCATAGAAATCATAAGTATCGAACTACTGACAAACATCTTTTCAATGGGAAAAAAAAGACTACATCAAAACCACGAAGAATGACACCTCGCCTATGGAAGTTGGAATATAATAGAATTAATTGCCAAGGTTATATATCGGATCAAATTGTTTATCTATCATATATGATATGTTTTGAATTCATATTTTTATATTGTGTTGTGTTTACTCGTGTTGTAATTGACAATGATTGTCATTGTTAAATTGTTTAACTTATATGCTTCACGAAGATCGTCAAGGCATTAATGGTCGGGTTTCCACAAGGATTCCAAAAAGTTATCCTGACAATTTAGTAGGTTGCCCCATGAGCAGCCTAAGCAAATTGTGCATTTTTTGATACAATTCATATCGAAATAATATAATAGAAACGTTATGGAAAATATTGGATGGAAGGCATGACAAAGAAAAAATTGTCAAAATTTGTAGTGACATTCAGGAAGCCAATCATGCAATGAAAAATGTCATTCAATTAAATAGCGATGGAGACCAAATTAATATAAATGTCCTTCCTTGGTTATTAACAGAGTAGCAAAGCAATGCTATAAAAGAAGTCATACGAAAAATTTGATTTCCCACCGGATTTGCTACAAACATAAACAATATAATAATAAAGAAAGGTAAATTTGGGTCAAGGATGAAAATGCATGATTGGCATACCTTTATTAAGGTAATTATTCTGGTATATTATATACACTTGTATAATGCATGTACTTTTCAGTGTATTATGTTTACTACTTTTGGAAAAATAATGAAAAGATCATTTTATAATTGTTGCAGTACGTTCTACCTCTATCTCTCCCAGAAAACTTTGACAACAATGTCAAGCAAGTTATATATGATCTTAGAAAATACATGAGGTAAATAGCGATATTTGTTCAATTCGTTGTATATATCTTATAATTGCCATTTTTTTTACTTGTTATGTAATATATTGTATATTTTTGTTAAATCTCATTAATATATTTGCGCCTTGAATCACTTGTAGATGGTTGTCATCCAAAGAAATCCATAAAAAAGATATAAATTATTGGAAGAGAAAAATTTCTCGTCTAATGTGTGAAATGAAAAAGTGTCTACCTTCGACATTTTTCAATGCACATGAACACTACCTCATACACCAAGTTGAGGAGATTGAATTGTCTGGACTTGTACACACAAGGTCAATGTGGATGTTTGAGAGACACTTGAAATTTTTGAAGGCTTTGGTTAGACAAAGAGCACATCTTGAGGGTTCTATGGTGGAGAGATATATGGTATACCAGACCATGGTGTACATTAGTGAATATCTTCCTAAGTTTGCAGCAAAGATCCATGTAGATCGCATTTGGGATCCCAACTCCATTAACAAATTTGAAGGGGAGTACCTGATGGGGAAAGGTAGATTGAGGAAAGTATAATTCTAAGATGGTCATGGAGATTTAATTCGGAATACATTTTACATATGGTTTTATGTATATTTTTACTATTTAATTTTTAATCTTCAATATACATCAATTATAAATTAAGTTCGTATACTGTGGTATTTAACTAATTATACGTCATTTGTGAATTTCATTTTTTTTTATACAGTTGGTCGAGAGTGGGATGCACTACATTTGTACATCACAAACAATCTTGATTGAATGATGGTATGGATTGAACGATGTCAACAATGTGGTCGCGCATTAACATGGGAAGGTGTGGCTTCATTGGTTAAAGAAGCTCATCGTAATGGAGATTCCAATGTTACACAAAGGGAAATTGATTTAGCATATATTTTAAGAGATAAACAGGTATGTATAAATATATTAATCACCCATATTATTTAATTATTTTCAATTGTATTGATGTATATATATGTTGAGATTGTTTTCTTTGCAAGCATTCGGCCAAGAATAAATATGTTTATCAACTGGCGATATTGCAATAATTTTTACATGTTTGACATATTGCAGGTGAAACACCACAAGGCTATGTGGTGCAATGGTCGTAAATTTTAAATCAAAATGTTGGATGACATGAAGAAAACTTGTGATTCTGGTATAACTGCAGTCTTTCAGGTGACTAATGTTTCATCTAGAAATGACTAATGTTTCATCTAGAAATGACATACATCCAGAAGTCTCAGAAAATCGATACTATGGTATTTTGGATGATATACTTGAGTGTGACTTTAAGTCCTTCAGATTAATTTTGTTCGCTGTCCTATGGTACAAGCTACGATTGAATGAAAATGATCCTGAGAGAACTGTTATTGAATATGATAATGGATTTACCATGGTTAATACAAGGTTGATCGAGCGAGCTAGAAATGAACCCTATGTTCTTCCAAGCCAATGTGAGCAGGTATTTTACTTAGAGGTTCCAGGTAAACCAGGTTGGTCATTTGTTGTTAGACATGATCCAAGAGGAAGGTTGGTAAAGTATAATGTGGTGGAAGAAGAAGATACCAAAGAGCTAGAAGATGATGTAGATGATGATCAGGATCAACAGTTAGTTGATGATGTCCCTGACGAAGATGTCAAAGAGGAGGAACTAGATCATGATGATGTAGGAGTTAATGTTCATGAAGATGATATCCGTGTGGATGATGACATTATCGGGAAACTGGATATCGATGATATTTACGATGATATGACCACCTTACAATGTTGAATCCTCGATCGGATGATACGCATAAAGAGTTGGATGAAGAAGAAGATCAATGACATTGAAATGTATGAGTTATGTGATTATATTATCTATTTGATATTAATTTCTTGATAGAATTATATTTGACTTATGTGGTTACATAATTAATTCATGATGTTTTTAATTTTTATGCTATTACATAATTAATTTAATGACGTACTTTTTAATGTTTGAAAGGTCAAAAAATTAAAATATTTCAATAGTGATGTTCACAACCTTGAAATTAGTGTGTTTTATGTTTCATGTGATCATAAAAGATTAAAAATTCAGTTGTAGAGGTGGTTGTTCAGTGGCTGACATGTAAAGGCCTTTAAAAGGCATAAAGTGATCATTGTAATGGTTGTTGATGGTTGAGGATTTAAAATACAAGCTCTTGACATTCAAAAATTTGTGTTTTTCTTCAAAATAATTGTATTTTTCTTGTTATGCAGCACTGTACAGTCACATGCAGCCATATTTTGATGTGAAATCAATTCCAAGTCGTGAAGATATGTGTTAGCTTTGATTTGATTCTGATTTGAGGGCTTAAGGCATTGATTTGAGTTAGAAAGCTTCATTTCTTTGCATACAACTCGGTTACCCTATTTTTGAGGGTTTTGTAGTCCAAACATGATATAAAGGGGCTCTTACACTTTTTGTGATTACTGTAGCTTGTGTAAGAGGCCCCATGGATACTGTTGTAATTGTAGGATGCATGAATAGGGTGTAGGATGAGAAATAAAGAAGGTATAGTTGTTGTCCTCAAGAGGTTTGTGAAGAAAAGCATGTGAAATAAGAGGTACTTTCTGGCCCGATACTTGTTTGCTCCTTCATTTTCTATAAGAAGGATTTCAAGGCCAGAAGTACGGGTTATCAAGTTAGATATTTTTTGGTCGAGTCTAGGTAGAGTTGCAAAGCAAATTGTAAAGTTTTATGGTTTTAAGGAAAATGCAATTTAGGTTTTGAGTCATTCTATATTAGGTTTTGAATTCAAGGGGATTTGATGTTTTATGATAGTACTGGCATTTGAATTGAAATGATTAATTCAAACTCATGTCTCTCCATTGTACATACATATCTGAATTTTGAATAAGATAATCAAGGGTTGTCTCATTCATCTCACTTTTGTGGTGTGTATGATTTATGTTTTGGCTTTAATTCAAGGAATTAATTAAAATGCTTGAATGGGATTGTAGGTGGATATGTTCTGTATAAGGATTTGATAAGTAGTATTGGGTTAGAATACATGTTGAAATTGTAAAGCAATATTCTCAAGGATCTTATATGTTATGTGTTAAATCTGTCATAAACCCTTAGATGTTTATGAATTTGACTCCCTCAATGGATGTATGGCTTTGATGTAAAATGTACTAATTTGTATGGTTCGGTATTTTGTTTTTCTTTACCTAGTGTTTGCTACAAATTGCAAATCAATGACTATTTTACACTGTGGAATGTGTTGTAGTTATCTTATGCTCCAAATAGTTGATATTATTGATGAATAGCTAATTTTATTTAGTATTATGCTATTATGTTGAGCTATTAAATGAGATTATATGTTGTTGTTAATGTTGTTTATGATAATGGTGCAGAGGTTGTAAACAAATTAAGGGATCACCCTCCCGGGTCTTGTA
>VDFB02382991.1:589388-604090 GCA_007258455.2 Sequoia sempervirens
AGATGGTTTAAGGGTTTAAGGTTTAAGGGTTAAAGGTTTAGGGTAGAGGGAAGTGTTAGTTTTTTTTTACAATGTAACTAGGTTGGTCTTCTAATCTACCTATGGAATTTCCAATCCCAATCAAGGGCAGCTAGAAGGACTTGGACCAATTGATGAGGACTTTAAAAAATCCTCCTACACTTCGGGCTCTGCAAGACCCGGGAGGGTGATCCCTTAATGTGTTTACAACCTCTACACCAATATCATAAACAACATTAAAAATAATAGATAATCTTGTTTAATAGCTCAACATAATAGGATAATATCGAATAGAATTGGCTATTCATCGACATTATCAGCTATTTGAACAATGAGATAACTACAACACAATCCCAAGATAAAATAGGTCATTGATTTGCAATTTTTAGCAAGTTCTAGGTAAAGACAAACAAATACTAAATCATACAACTTAGATCAGTGCCATATATCCAATGTGGGAGTCAAATTCATAAGTATTCAAGGGTTTGTGACAGATTTAACACATAACATATATGATTCCTGATAACATTGCATTGCAATCTCATCAATATGTATGCTAACCCAATACTACTTATCAAATCCTTATACAAAACATATCCGCCTATAATCCCATTTAAGCATTTTAATTAATCCCTTGAATTAAAGTGAAAATAAGGATCATACACACCACAACAGTGAGATGAATGAAATAACCCTTAGTTATCTTATTCAAAATTCAGATATGCATGTACATTTGAGAGACATGAGTTTGAATTTATCATTTCAACTCAAATGCTAGTATTGTTATACAACATTAAATCCCCATGAATTCAAAACCTATTACAGAATTAATCATAACCTAAATTGCATTTTCTAAAACCATCGAACTTTACAATTTGCTCTACAACTTCACCTAGACTCAACCCAAAATTATCTAACTTGCTAACCCGTACTTCTAGCCTTGAAATCCTTCTTATAGAAAATGAAGGAGCAAACAAGCATCGGGCCAGAAAGTACACATGTCACTAGCCAATTGGAATACCTAGTGACATTCCAAAAATTGTTACAACAATAATCGCCCTAGAGAATATTCCTATTCATCGTGCCAGCTGAGAAAAGTTGATGCAGCAACAAAAGCCATAAGAATCCCGCGCCAAGACTGCCACCAAAGCAAAACTAGAAACCGTTGTAACTGCAACGGCTTATTTTCCAACCATTAGCAACCCACTTCTTTTATTCTTCCTTAGTTAAATATTTAGTTACCCATTTCTGATATTCTTCATAAGTCGGCCAGTCAAAATTAATTACCTCATTTACCTTAGCATTATAAGGTGTATATTTAACCGCTACCTAATTTGTATCTCTTTCAAAAGATTCCAAAAATGAGTTGGTGCTAATGATTTTATCCATACAGCTCACCAATAAATCATAATCTAAGTCATCACAAGTTAATTTAATTTGGTCATTGATGACCTCATTTTCCTGATCTTGCCACTGTTGGAGTGACCTGATATTCGCCTTCTCATCAATTATATCAGGTAACAATATGTTACCCCAATCATCAAAATTCTTCACCAATTCCCTGATCCTCCTACTCAAGTCATTTGATAAAGGTCTGAAAACCTTGCAATGATTTTACTAACACATGAGTAAGCTTTAATGATTGGGGCCTATCATTTGTATCAAACCTTGAGGCTGTATACATTATACCCAAATCACTGGCCCTAGGGATCCAATTTTGAATTAGTGGTATCACTACCTCCTGGTCCCTATCTATATTCTTTATTGCATCAAATAATAAAGAATATAAAGAATGTATAGATAATAATCTATTATCAACCTTTTCATTTAAGTGCCTCAAGACAGCAGTGACAATCTCCTTTTGCTTTGAAAGAGATCCCTCCTCACTTACGTTTAATGATGCATGTAATTCTTCAATTTTTTGCATGAGCTGCTTCTTTGTAGGATTGACAGAGCACTTTGTTTCTTCATCAATTTGTTCTAAAGGAGGGGTGAGGGAAGGATTCTAACTAGGAGACCCTGGTGTGGAAACAATTGGAGAAGCAAGAGGCACTGACCCTAATGTGGAAGGTAATGAATTGATTCCTGGAGCACTTGATGTCTCCCCAATCTGTTTATACCTTAACCTATCCACCTCAGTTTGCAACTCAACATTCTTTTGTTGCATTTTGTTGTATTCCTCAATTAAAAGGTTATACTTCTCCATCAGGCTCTTCTTTTCAGCCTCTTCTCTTTCAGCAGTCTTTTGGGCCAATTTGGCCACATTCACAGTTAGATTAGTGGCCTTAGTGGTTGAGGTCTCTAAAGCTCTTTTTATTATTAACCCTCCTTTGAAACTTGGGTTAATATCTGTAACATCTGGCTTTCTCCCTTGTGGGGCCAATGCCCAAATTTCCAAAGTCTCATACTCTTCACTAAAGGCAGAGTCTTGCAGTGCTTCCTTGACCTCTTCTTCAGAGTCTTGCAAGGGATGCTTGGACTTTAGAATAGCATTAAATTCTATAGCATTTGCAATGTCCCATTCCGGAAGAATCAATACACCAACTTGAGTCACACATTTTCTTCCTTCCTCAGGAGAAATGTTCTTAAACTTTTCCATTAATTCAACTTTCACTTCCTCATCATTCTCATGGTCTGACCTGTCAGGTCTCAACTCTCTCTTCTTTTTACATTTATTTTGATATTCCTCAAATTTCATCCTCCATACCAATTGCAAGAAGACGAGAGTTTTTATAAATGCATCATCATCAAGAACTCCTTACATTCCTCCATTCTTGCATCTTGTACACATTTTCCTTTCATATCCAAATTGGATAAAACCAATTTAGTTGACCTAGGAGGGGAAGGCATACCAATCTGCATATCTTGATCAATAACAACAATCTCATCCATCACATCCTCTGGTGGTTGATCAGTCCTTTGCCTCTTAGGGCTTGGTTCAGATGGTGGTGATGAAGGACTATCTTCTGGTGATGATTCCAGATCAATAATCTTAATTTCCCTAGGTGTTTTGAGCTTTGGACCTGGCTGTGTAGGCAATTTCATTATTTGTTTACCTTTTATGTCCACTTCTTCTTCATCACTATTGTCATCCTTTTTCCTCCTGTAAATGGGCCACCTTTATGTAGGTTGGTATGTTGGCTTTGTTTCCATTGGCTTGGCACCTTGTTCCTGCACACCCTAACTCAATTCCAAGTTTATCTTCTTGGTCCTCAAGGTGCCCATAATTTCTTTGAAGTTCCCCATCATAAAATCAATTTTCTTATGATGTGGACTAAACTCCAACAATGGATCATACTTTGGATCCATTTTTTGCACAATATCTAATAGCTTATCATAAGTTATCCATTTCTCCTTGTTCAACTACTGCCTATTTAGATCAAATTCATTTCTAATCAAGTCCTCAGGAAAGTTGAACTCATGCACACACTTTCCACCCTTTATTCTCTGTTTGAAAAGGGCAAAGAAGCCCTCAGGATCATGTTGCCTCTTTGGACCACACCTTAAGTGGTAATTATCAAAGAATTTTCCAAAGTGTTCCCATCCTCCCTTTGAAAATACAAAATTAGATACCACTGTATAATATGGGAAAAAGGTTCCCTTACCCCTCCCAGTGAGGTTATCCTCATGGATACAACCTATTTGCCACATAACCTCTGCAAATCCCACTCTTGGTGGCACATTGTATGGCAGTATATGGGGGGTTCCTTGAAAACCGTATACCCTCAAAATAGTGTTGACTAGGTATGGAATAATGTCACCCTAGTTATGGTAGACTTTTAATTCTAGCCTCCTCCCCTTCGGTCTAAGGAAATCATGCAATTCCTCAGGGATCCTGCGTACATTCACCATCAGTCTGGCCCTCAATCTGGAAGCAAAGCAATTATCAAATTGCACATAATTGGTGCCTTCTTTATTACACGATAAGTCTGTAGTCCATATTTGTACAAGCAATCTTTCTCCATCAACAAATTGCCTTAATTCCATCTTCTCAGAAAAGAAGTCAACATTCTTGCACAAGAACATATGCATCAACATAGAATACCAAAATAATTGAGTGCCTATATCATTTCGCTGCAACTTTGACAACCCTTCATGTATCCTTTCAACCAAGAAGGAGGCAAAATCATATGTCACAGAGAAATTGGGGTGTTGTATTAGCACCCCCATGAACATGTAGGCAATGAGCATCACCGTGCTAGAATTGAAACCTAAAATCTGGCACAATGAATAAAAAGTGGCCAAGAAATGATTTGCAAAACAATTTACTCTGAATGGTTCTTGGTCACTAGGACTAATATGAAATCTTGAACCCCCTTCCCTAGCCAGATGAGGTGGAAGCAACTTAGCTCTGAAAAGAGACTTTAATTTTCCATATTCCTCCTTCATTTCCTCAAGATTGATAGGAACCAAGTATACACTCGGCTCACTCAAATCAAAAACCTGTTGGACCTCTTCTTTGTTAATGCTCAACAGAACCCTTCCATCATTGTCCCTGATTACCTGCGTAATAGGGTCATATCTCACAACCATGACCCTAAGAAAATCTATATCAAGGAACACATTTGGCACAACCAACTTCCCCATATCATACATCCAGCCATTTGAGAAGGGGTGAGGCAAATTTCTCTATCCATACCACAGTCTAAACATCTCCAAACCTGTAAGAGGAACCCTAGCATCAGCTATATTTTAACAATTCTATACCAATCCCTCCCCTAGGATTTTTCCTCGCATCAAAACCAACCCCTTCTTCCTATAATTTGTTGAAAATGGCAATTGATCCAAGAAATCATCATATAGTTTCCTACTCAAATAATCAATTTGGCCAGAGTGTTGCTTTGGAGGTGCCATCTTAGATAAACTAGGGCTTACTTACTATTTCACGCTTCAAATAATTAGGACTAACTAGAAAATGAAATTATAGAATAAAACCCTGCAATTCCCCACAATTCAATCAACCTACAGCCCTAAAACATTTATCAACAAGCCCAATAACAAGCATACAATAAACAATTTTTCAAATTCAAGTGTAGAATAACCAGGCGACACAGAAATTAACTCACGGCTTTTATGTTTGCAGAAATCCCAATTCTTCGTTGTAGAAACTCGCAACTTCGCTTTTGGCTCTAAGACTGCTTCACAAAATACTTGAATGCTTTTTGATACAATAAAAGTAGGAGAATTATTTTTATTTCGATCAAATCATGCCAGCAAGTGTCTCATCCACCATTAAAGCTTACTCGCGCACTACACGAATGGCTCCAATCATATTTGATGTTGATTTAAATATTAGCCGTTGATCTGTTAGTTTGATCAAATCATCGAACAACTGCCTTCAAAACAAGCTAACACAATCACCAACATGGAAATAAGGGGCCTACCATACCATGTGTTGCCAAGGAAATCCACGCGGCGATCGCCCGCGATATCGCAATCAGTAAAGACCTTGCAACTTCATATCACATGATAGCGGGCAACTGTAGATCTTGATCATCGGTGATCATGTTCCTTCAAAACAGTCATCGGCTTTATTATTAACCATCTAGCAGCTTTCCCACCAAGATTATAACATCTCCATAGATTTGAAACACATGCATCTAAAGAACACTTTAGTAACCCATTGCATAACATATTAAAGCCGGATTAATTTACCAAGGTATTTCCCTTATTCCTTCGGCTTTACCAAATAAGACATGTGGCAGTCGCCTGTGATATCGCGATCAATAAAGACCTTGTGATTTCTGATCATGCGATGGCGGGCAACCGTTGAGATCAAACGACGATTCATCAATGGTCACACAAACTCATCCCCTTCAGCTTCATTAGATGCGACACGTGGCGCCTGCCCGCGATATCGTGATCAGCCAAAGCATTGTGGTGGGGTCATCGCAGGATGGCGGGGAACGGTTGAGATCAAACAACAATCGATCAATGGTCACACAAATTACCCTATGCAAAATAAAACATTTATTAAAAGAACGAGGGGGACATCACTAGGCGGATGATAAACGATCGACATAAGTTGTTTTAAAATGATGAAACACAAGGTCGACCAAGGCTTAGGGAAAAATAAAATCCCTCGGAGGAAATAAAATATTAAGACCAAAGGGACCCAACCTTAGACGAAACGATGGGGCATAAGATGTTTTAGAGGCCCTCCAAAATTAATAGCAAAATAGATCCCACCCAAGGCGTAAGACAAACACTAGGATTTTACATGAAGACAAAGCTAAAACCCCAACCTTAGGATTTTCCCAAACACCATGAAAGACCATAGACATAAGGCATGACAGGAAAGGAAAACAAGGAACAAAATTTGAAGCTCCATCAGGAAGAGAGATAGAGGGAGTGAGTGAGTGAGAGAGAGACCTAAGAGAGGGAGAGGGGGTAGGAGGGAGAGATTTGAGATAGAGTGACTGAGTGAGTGAGAGAGAGAGAGACCTGAGAGAGGGAGTGGTGCTAGGAGGGAGAGACTTGATAGAGAGATGGAGGGAGTGGGAGAGAGATAGAGGGAGATAGGGTAGAGGGTAGAGGGTAGAGGGTTTAAGGGTTTAGGGTTTAAGAGTTAAGGGTTTAGGGTTTAGGATTTAGGGTTTAAGGGTAGAGGGGAGAGACATAGAGGGAGTGAGTGAGAGAGAGAGAGACTTGAGAGGGGGAGAATTTTGGGAAATTGCAAAGTTTTGTTTTGAAATTTCATATTTTGTTTAGCTTTATTTTGTCTAAGGTTTGAGATAGCAAGGAAGCCCTTCTTTACTCAAGATGGCACCGACAAAGCAACATACTGGCCAGATTGATTATTTAAGTAGAAACCTATATGATGACTTCCTAGATCAATTTCCCTTTTCAACAAATGATAGGAAGAAGGGATTGGTTTTGATGTGAGGAAACACCCTAGGGGAGGGATTAGTGTATAATTGTTCCAACATAGCCTCATGGAACACTGGATCTTTGCTCATGCTTGGGAAACCTCTCACCAAAAGATGCCATGAATGCACCTTACCCAAAGTATGCTTTAGGACCTCCATGCATACAAACACAAGGATTGCCATTTATCATCTTGCAGCAGTGGTACCTAAGATGATGGTACTACCCCTCCCTTGGACATTGCTCTCTTCTTACAATTGGATACATCAATCCTCCTTTTGATTTTTTCAAAAAGATATGAAATGATTTCTAAGCAATGCCTTATTGGGTCAATGAGATCACCAAAATTCTAGGACTTGTCAAATGAAGGTATATTATTGACACCTATCCCTTTGCTATTCACTTGATAGGACTTAGTAATGACTATCCAAAGAGAAAATGAGATAGTGGCAACAACCATTTATATTATTTATCTCACTACAATCCATTTCATGGATATAGTCATGTTGTCACCCAGTGTAGATTTATTTTTTCAAATTCATAGATAACATGAAGACAAACCTATAGCCTTTAATGGTATTTCTCTTATTCATGACTATGCTCTGTTCCCTTGAAGAACCATGATTTATGATGGTTTTTATGTTGAATATATTCATTAAAACACCCATGTGCAAGTATATTCCTTCACTATTATAGCCTATTGTTGGAATGGACGATCAATGGTATGAAAAGGTAAAAATACAACTGTGCTTTGCTTCCTTCACTACTTGTTGATTGTTGATTGTTGTTCATATGCACTTGTACCATTGTAATGGTTGATGTCCTACATGAACCTGCATGGTTGTCTTGTAGCATAACCTCATAGTTTTTGTTCATATACACTTGTACTATGGCCTTGGCTTCCAAAATGAGACCTCTCCTGAATCATAACTGCTTAATTTTCATTTGTAACTTTTTGTTTCTTGTATGCAATCATGATCCATGTTGGATCAATCATGATGACCAAAACCCCTACATGAAAGGTTATGAATATAGAAATTGTATCTCGATCACATGATATGAGGGTTCCATTGTTGTCATAAACCTCTTATAATGACATGTTTTCAATAGGAATATTATATGTGTCAACTAGAGTTGATGTTTCTTGAATGTCTTTTCCTTTTATGCCTTTCCTTAAAACATCATGGATTGAATGTTATCTAGCAACTTGTTCACCTAATGTTTGATTGTGAAGGCCTTGAATAGAGCCTTGTGCAACTTTAGATTTATTTTTTGTTGTTGTCCTTCATGAGACCATTGTAGCATGCATTGTTGGTTGTCTTTATCAATGACAATGACCTTTACCTATTGTATTCACTTTCACCAGTACACCCATGAATGAATAATATCAATCCCCTTTGCCTCATGTAGCTCTTGCAAAGGTGTTTTCCTTTTACTTGTATCATGACCTTGATTCAACCATTGTTCTTCTTTTGTTATGTGTAATAAATACACATAGTCTCCTCATTTTATCTTTACTGGACAGCCACCTATCGCATATGTGGGTGACCTAACAACTCACATTCGTATGTGATGGGTGACTGTCCAATAGGGTTATGGTGAGAGGGGCTTGACAACAACTTGAAATGCTTCCTCATTGTTTAAAAGATGCATAATTGAACTTGATGCATCTATGAAGTCACTTCCTTTATAAACAAATCATGGATATTCTTAAGAAGATTGAAGGACATATCAACATAGTATGTTGCATCTTTTGAATCTGTCATTTCCTGTCCTGTCTTATGTTCCTTTCTTGTCCTTTCTTATGTTACTAGTCTTTTATGGTGTTGGGAAAATCCCAAGGCTAGGGTTTTGTCTTTAACTGAATCCCTCTATCTCTCTCCCCTCTACCCATAACCCTAAACCCTAAACCCTTAACCCTTAAACCCTCTACCCTCTACCCTCTATCTCTCTCTCTCTCTAGTCTCTCCCTCCTACCCCCCCTCTCCCTCTCAGGTCTCTATCTATCTCTCACTCACTCCTCTGTGTGATCTCCCCTTCCATTCCTTCCCTTCCATAAACCCTCCACCATTTCTACCCCTTGTCCTCTCCCTCCCTCTTTCCCTCTCTCTCCAGGTCTCCACCCTACCTTCCTCTCTCGGTCTCTCTCTCTCTCTCCTCTTATGTCCCTCCCTCCCAACCCTCTGCCTTCCTGCCCTCTGCCCTTAACCCTCTGCCTTGCTCTCACATCTCTCCCACTCCTCCTCTCTCAGCCGAGGATCCCTCTGTCTCCTCCTCTGCCCATGACCCTGAGCCCTTGGCCCCTCCCTCCACTCTCTCCCTCCCTCCCTCTATCTCTATCCGTCTCTCCCTCCTTCCTCCCTCTCTCTCTCTTTCCGTCTCCCTCTCCTTCTCTCCACTCCCTCCTGTCCCTCCCCTCCACCCCTATCCCCTCTCTTGGGGTCTCTCTCTCCCTCACTCCTCCCTCTATCTCTCTTCCCTCTACCCTTAACTTGAAACCTAAACCCTTAACCATAAACCTTAAACCCTTAAAACCATCACCACCCTCTACCCTTAACCCCCTCCCATCTATCTCTCTTCCACTCCCTCCCTCTCTCTCTCTCAAGAGTATCTTCAATATCCTACCCCCCCCTCTCCTCTCTCTCTCCCTCTCCCATTCCCTTCCACCACCCTTCCCTCCCTTCCTTCCTCTCTCTCCGTCTCCCCTTCCCCTCCCTCTCTCCACTCCTCCCTCCCCTCCACTCACCACTCCTCTATCTCCAGAGTCTCACCAGTCTCTCAGTCTCTCTCTCTCTCTCACTCACTCACCCTCTCTCAGGTCTCTCTCTCTCTCTCTCCAAATCACTCTTCATCTCAAGATCTCCCTCCTACCCTTTCTCCCTCTTTCTTCAGGTCTTTCTCTCCACTCCCTCCCTCTCTCCCTCCACCCTTCCATCCACCCTCTACCCTTCTTCCTCCCTTCCTTTTATCTCTCTCTCTCTCATTATCTCCCTCTACTTCCCTCCACTCTCTCGGTCTCTCTCTCACTCCTCACTCCACTCACTCTGTAATCAGAGTCTCTCCTTCCCTACCCCTTCTCCACTCGGGTTAACTTTCTCTCCTCACTCCTCCTCTGTCTCCCTCCGCCATTGACCTGAGCCCATGGGCCATCTGCCCTCTGCCTGGCCTCCTCATCACCAATGTAATACATCCATCATAACTTAATATATGTCTCTCCGTATATATCCTTTCCCTGCCAGGTCTCTCTCCACTCCACTCCCTTCCTCCAGCCCCTTCCCTCCACCCTACCACCCAACCCATTTTCCTCCTCTCCCTCTCTCTCTCCTTCAGATCCACTATCTCTCTCCACTACCCATAACCCCTAAACCCTTAACCCTTAAAACCCCAAACCCTTAAAACCCTCACCCTCTACCCTCTCTCTCCTCAAGGTCTCTCCTCCTACCCCTCTCTCTAGGATCTCTCTCACTTACTCTTATCCTCCCCTCCCCTTCCACCCTTATTCCCTCATTCTCCCTATCTCTCTCCCCTCACCCATAACTTCCACCCTCTACCCTATCTCTCTCAGGTGTCCATTCCTCCTGCCCTCCTCTTGGGTCTCTCTCTATCTCTCCTCATCCCTCTGTGTGTCTCCCTCTGCCAAACCCTAGACCCTAGAGCCCTTAGGCCATTAGGCTCCTGGAGCCCATGCGACCCTCTGCCCTCTGCGTTTGGCCCGCATCTGCCCACGCCATCTCTCACTCCCTCTTTCCCTCTCTATTCTCCACCCTCCTTCCTCCAGATCTCTCTCTCCACTCCACTCTTCCTCCCTTAACCACTCTCCATTCTATCCTCTCCTCCCTCTCTCTCTCCCTCTATCTCTCCCATCACCAACCTAAACCTTAAGCCATGCTCCAAACCCTTCATCCCCCTCACCCTCTACCCTCTCTCTTTCCTCTCTCAGTCTGGAGCCCTTCCTGCCCCCCCTCTCCTCTCTTGGGTCTCTCTCTATCTCTCCTCACACTCCCTATGTGTCTCCCCCTACCCTTCCATTTCCATAAACCCTCCTTCCACTATCCTCCACTCCCTTTCCCTCTCTCCGTCTCCACCCTCCCTACCACTCTCTCCCTCTCTCTCTCTCTCCTCACTCTTATCTCCCTCTCTCACTACCCTTAACCCTCCTTCCCCCTCACCCTCTGCCAACCCTCTCACGTGCTTTCTCTATCTCTCCTCCCCTCACTCCTCTCTCTCCTTTGGATCCCTCTATCTCTCTCCCTCTGCCATGGCCATGAGCCCCCAGGCCATAGACCTCACTCTCTCTCAGGTCTCCTTCCTACCCACTCTCCCTCTCAGAGTCTCTCTCTCTCCCTCGCTCTCCACCATCTCTCTCCCTCTGCCCTTAACACTAACCCTTAGGCCATGGCCATGAGCCCTCTACCCTCTATCTCTCGGTGCTCCTCCTCATCATATGCTCTCCTCCTGGGATCTCCTCTGCCCTTGGCCTCTGCCCGTAGCCATGGAGTCGTAGAGTCATCTGCCCTCTGTCTCGCCATCATGTCGGGATATGCATCTGCCCTCTCCTCTTAGGATATATATATATAAAATAAAACGTCATGTCATCTGCGGCTGACGTAGGCTCTGGGCCCGTGGGCTGACTTCTACCCTCTATCTCTCTCCCACTCCCTCCCTCCCTCCCTCTCTCTCAAGTCTGACCCTCCTACCCCCCTCTCCCTCTCTCTTATCTCCCTCCCCTATACCCTCTATCTCTCTCCCACTCCCTCCCTCTCTCTCTCACTAAATCCCTCTATCTCTCTCCCCTCTAGCTGTTGGTTATTTTTACTGTAACTAGGTTGGTCTTCTAATTTACCTATGGAATTTTCAATTCCAATCAAGGGCAGCTTAAAGGACCTGGACCAACTGATCATGAGGATTTTAAAGACCTCCTACACTTTGGGCTCTGCAAGACCTGGGAGGGTGATCCCTTAATCCATTTACAACCTCTACACCATTATCGTCAACAACATTAACAACAACATCTAATCTCATTTAATAGCTCAACATAATAGTATAATATTGAATAGAATTGGCTATTCATCAGTAATATCAACTATTTGGAGTATGAGATAACTACAACACATTCCACAGTGTAAAATAGTCATTGATTTGCAATTTGTAGCAAGTGCTAGGTAAAGACAAACAAAATACTGAACCATACAAATTAGTACAACTTACATTAGTGCCATATATCCATTGAGGGAGTAAAATTCATAAACATCTAAGGGTTTATGACAGATTTAACACATAACATATAAGATCCTTGAGAACATTGCTTTATAATTTCATCAACATGTATTCTAACCCAGTACTACTTATCAAATCCTTATATAGAACATATCCACCGACAATCCCCATTTAAGATGTTTTGAATGCTTTGTGATACCAAAAGCAGAAGAATAGTTGCTTTATTTTGATCAAAACATGGCAATAGATGTCATGGCCGCCATTAAAGCTTACTCTCGTGTTGTACGAACGACTCTAATCGCATTTGATGCAGATTAAAATATTAGTCGTCGATCCTTCACCTTGGTGAGATCATCAGACAACTTCCTTCAAAGCAAACTGACATAGTCTCCATCGTGGCAATAAGGGGCCCACCATACTACTCGTTGCCAAGGAGATCCACGTGGTGCCAACCCGTGATATCGCAATCAATAAAGACCTCCCAACTTTTGATCACACGATGGCGGGCAACCGTGGATCTCAACCATCGGCAATCTTGTTCGTTCAACATAGTCGCCAACCTTGTTATTAACCATCGAGCACCTTTCTACCGAGATTGTAACATCTCCATTGATTTAAAACACGTGCATCTTATAACTACTTTAGTAACCCGTGACATAATGTATTAAAGACGCATCAAAGTATTTATCATTCCTTCAGCTTCACCGGATGAGACACGTGGCGCTCACCCGTGATATCATGATCAACAAAGACAGTGTGGTGGGGTCATCGCGGGATGGTGGGGAACATTTGAGATCACACGATGATTGATCTACGGCCATGCGAACTTGTCCCTCTACAAAATAAAAATATTTATTAGGGGAGAGGGCCTAGTAGTCGTGCTGGGTCCAATAGTTGCGCATTCAATTGTGATGATAATACCCAGTTTTACCACATATTTATACTATATATTGTAAATAAATAGTCCAAATGTAAATAAAGAAAAAACCAAATGTTGATAAAAAAATGGACCCATACTTGAACACATGAGAACCTCTAAATGTTATATGAAAAAAACATAAATACATTCATGAAGAAGTGAAATAAATATTTTTTTGTTTCAAATAAAATATCATAACTCTCCACTATAAGTATATCATTTAAAAAATAAAATGCTCATTTAATAAAATAAGACACTCATTTAAACAAGTATTGTTATCATAGTGAAAAATATTGTTCTTATGTGTACAACAATTGGGGTAGCAATGTACAAGCATTGGATAATTTTATATTAATAGTTTGTCCTATCACAAATATAAAAGGTGAGCACAATAAATAACATGTATTTTCCCATTAAATGTGAAGGATTTTCAAAAAGTTTTAGTGTTCAACTATTGGTCCATTTTTGTTAATATAAGTTGTATTTTAAATAAGTATGTGTTGTTTTTATAACAACAAATAGATTTTTTGTGTTCAACTATTAGTCCATATGTGTTGAATATAAAAGGTAGAGATATCAAAGATTTATGGTTATCAATAATTATTTGGTCCACTTAGGTTGTATATTAATTTTAATTTAAATAAAAATATCATATTCTACAAGCAACAAATGATATTTTTTTGGTTCAACTATTGGGGGTTCCATGATTAAGTTTTGGTTGAACCTTTAAAAAGTCAAATTTTAGACACTTCTCAAAAGATATGCCGATGTGGCGAGTTTCATGATGAGTCATGCCTCCAAACCTTAGTTATAGATAAATAAGAGATCAGTCTACATTTCAAAAAAAAAGTGAAGGTTCTACAATATTCCAGTCAATTGCTACATGTTGAGAAAGTTAGCTTGCATGACTACTAGGCCCTCTCCCCTAGAGGAATAAGGGGACATCACTAGGCTGACGACAAACAATGACATAAGATGTTTTAACGAGGGAACACGGGAGGATAAATAAAGTCAGGCAAAGGAAATAAAATGATAAAACAAAAGGGGGCCCAACCTAGACGAAGCGATGGGGCTTAAGTCATTTTAAAACCTTCCCAAAAAGTAATGGCCAAATAGATCCCATCCAAGGTGTAAGATGAACACTAGGGTTTTACATGAAGATGAAGGTAAAACCTCAACCTTAGGCTTTTCCCAACCACCATAGATGACCAGAGACACAAGGTAGGATAAAATAGAACACAGAGAACAAAACTTTAAAGTTCCATCACTACTCATAACCCTAAACCTTAGACCATTAACCCTTAACCCTTAAACCCCAAACTCTTAAACCCTCTACCCTCTCTCTCTCTCAAGTCTCTCCCTCCTACCGCCTCTCCCTCTCTCAAGTCTCTCTCTCTCTCTCCCTCCCTCTATCTCTCTCCCCCTCTACCCTAAACCTAAAACCCTTAACCCCTTAAACTCTAAACCCATAAAACCCTCTACCCTCTATGTTTAACCCTATACCCCATATCTCTCTCCCCCCTCTTTCCCCGTATCTCTCAAGTCTCACCCTCCTACCTCTTCTACCTCTCTCTCTCTCTCTCACTCACTCTTATCTCCCTCCCCTCTACCATTAACCCTCTACCTTCTACCCTCTACCCTTAACCCTCTACTCTCCATCTCTCTCCCACTCCTTCCCTCT
>VDFB02382991.1:604190-641715 GCA_007258455.2 Sequoia sempervirens
TTTTTTGGTGATGCATGATTGCTCATGGACCCAAATGCTCCTACATCAACAATACATAAAATAAAGTTCAAGAAATGTGCAATATAATAATGTAAATAATTACCTACACATTAGGGTATTATATAATTATTATATTGCATAATTCCTTGAACTTTATTTTATATATTATGTATTGAGTCAAATTAAAAAAAAAGGGAATTATATTCATGATTTATTTTGACCCTTCTAGTTGAATTCTTTTTCCTAGCATATGATTCTTCTAGGGGTTAGCTTCAAATTCCCCATAAATTCAATAATATTTGGCATGCTTTCATGGTGGAAAATTTCTTCAACATTTGGAAAGATAGAAATTCTGCTATTTTTGCTTATTATATTGTTGACCAAAATGATTCAATTTTTTCTATAGTTATAATTTGTTCTAATGTGTTGTTATAAATCTAGGTGCAAGTGGTTGCCTTGGAGGTGGCTCACCTTGAGGAATTACTTGACAATGGGGAAATGCCATTTGTGTTGTGGACATAGTTTCTCCATCGCCTTCCTCTTCACGAGGCCTCTCACCTTCTTGTGGGCATTGGAGAGGTAGGAGTCTCTCAACTTGTGATAATCAAGTTGTTCAACCCCTACGTTTCTCCCTCATCTCACCAAAGATATCGAGGTCATAAGAATGCATCACAACTTGATTGATGATGCTCAACCTCACCTCCCCTTGAAAGCTCCAATCTTGGGTGGCCTCCTAGTGGTGCTACTAGATGGTTGTTTGTTGATAATTCCAAATGGTTTGATTCCAACAAATTTCCTTGATCAATGTTGGCTATTTCTCTAGCTCATGAAGAAGATAAAGAAAAAGATGATGAGGGGTGGGACCCCCTAATGTCACTCCAAACCTTGTTGATGTATTGGGTAGTTCGGGTGACTAGGACCCACCACCTCCACCTTATGCTACTACTTTTTGTTACTCAAAAACCTTTCTATTTTTGTATTAATGTTTTGTTATGGGCTCTACCTTATGTGGACTCTTGAGGTGTGATTTCATACCCACACACACTTTTTTTGTGAGTATGTGTATTTTATTCTTTAATTACTAGAAATGCAAGCACTTATTCATAAAAAAAATATTTAGTGGCAAGTAGCATATATTATAGTAAGTTTAATATCACTGAGGTATAACATACTTAATCTAATAATGATATTGATTCATTTTATAGCTTACTAATTTAGTCAAATATCAACATTTTCAAGCATTAGATGCGACATCATAAAAATTACATTAGGACAATTCACTACTTACTACTTTAAACTTAGTCCAAATATTTCACAAAGAAAATATTATAACACCATTACAAGTCCTTTACAAATATATCACATAAGGTGATAATTAAAATGCTATATTTTTAAATATCAACCTTTACAAAAATCACACATATTGTCTCATTGATAAACAATCAATAGTTTAAAAATTTTACAAAAAATGAATACAAATTGTATAATATATTAAACTTTTTCTTTTTCTTTTATGATCTGATCTGGGAGAGAGAATCACACCATGGTGCTTTAACCACCAACTATGAAGCTTGTTAGGCTTCCTTGTTCTTCACCATGAAAAGGGAATCCATCCCTTACATAAAGACGAAAAAAATAGAACTCACATTTATATTTGAAACTTCAATAATGGAAAATGCTTTCGCAAATGATAAGGGACGCCACTATCACTGGGGAAAGGAATTTCACCCCATGTTAAAGATCAAAGAAATATAAATTAATGAATAATGTTAGTTACTCTTTAACTAACAAGCAATAATTGCATAGTGACCAATTAATAATATCATTATTACATACCTCAATGACTATTTAAACTTTATAAAATAATTTTTAATTCTTCTATTTAACAATCACCTTCTCATTGCAAAGTAGAATTATTTATAATTTCGATTAGCAATCAAAACTAGACCTAAGGATCTCATTTCTAAATTAAAAAAATCAATTAAGTATAATCAAGTAATGAGTTAAACCATAATCAAATTATAAGAGGTGGTGTTTATTATTTAGTTTTACCCTTTAAATATATGGCAACCCTAGTGTTCTAAATAGAGTTGTAACATAGAAAAAAAGAAGTAAAATACTATCACCAAAACACTTCTAATCATGCAATAGTCAAGGATAATCTACCACTGCTGTATTGATCAATGTTTCTGAAGTCAAATCAAAACAACCATACCTTTCAATCCTCTCGTAAGTGTAATATGCAATTAGATAATGCATATAATGAAAAAAAAATATCCTTATTCTCATAAAACCCTCAAGGTTAATTATTTATTACCTATAATTATTAATGTTATCTAAATTAATTATTTAATTGACCATTTAATGTCCACACCATTGAATTATAGTGAACAACTCCAAGACTTAGTTCACCCTTCAACACAAGCTCACCACAAAACTTTAATAGCATTGTTAGTCCACAATAATTATGATTATCATCTTTATGTAATAATTATAATAATATTTTTTTTATATTTTAATGATTACAAAATTAATCATCCTTTGTAAATATTCACATGCCACTTGAAAATGCATTAAATAAATTTGCATTCAACACTAAAAAAATAACTCATGATTAAACATAAAAACAATTCCAAACTAATTAGTGTAAAAGATCAACCAAAGAAGGATGTTATAGATCTTTGATTGTGAAGGGTGTGTAGAGGCTATACACTACATGTCTAAAGATTGAGTAGGAAACATAAGGATATGATTGTATTATATTTGAATTTTTTTGTTTACAAATTAATATAATTATTGACTCTCTTTTGTTGTTGGTTTTCCTAAGTTATATCTTGTGTCTCATATATTTTGTGGATTGTGTATGAGCATTTGGTTATTCTATAGTTTTGGTAACTTAATTGTTAATTGGACAATAAATTATATTTTGATCACATAATCTAAAGTTCTAAGACAATCAAGTTTTTGAAATATAACCACATTTTTGAATTTGAAAAATTAAAATTTGAGATCAATCTCAAGTAGCTCAATATTGAACTTAAATGTCACAAAATTGATCTAGATAAATAAATGTAAATCTCAAAATAAGAATAAAATATAAAAATATATATACAAGTACGAGTATATTAATAATTAAATATGAATATATTAATGATTAATAATGACAAATATATGAAAATATAATACAATTAAATAATATAAATAAATACATATCAAATATAAAAATAACCAAATTTAAAAATAAAAATTATGGTGAAAAAAGACCCAATAGTACTAAATGGGAATTAACATGCAAATTTTACTGTTACAATGGGTTGGTTCAAAGAGAACCTATTGCAACTAGGTGAGGCCAAGTTGAGAAATTATTAAAAAAGCACCATTCCAATGACCTGGGTGCGATTGTTAAAACGTTAATATTGCAATTCTCCTAATCCCGAGTGTTATTCCAACTGTATTCTATCCGTATCCGTTTCTCAAATTCTTTCAAATTTGTGGTAGTATCTGCAATCTCATCAAGAGGAAATCCATATTTTCTCCTTTGCTAATTACACCCAAATAGTTTAATTGTTGTTAATCATCCCAATCTCAACTGGGTAGCTACTAAAATTTCTATTGCGATTTGGGTTTTCTATATCAATTGTTATGGAGTTAGTCAGCTTTAGAACATATTGCAGAACTTGCACTGGAAAATCCTATCCTCTTTTCAATTTAAAGAACACAATAACACGGAGACAATCAGATATGAACTTCAGAAGATGGAACTGTGGACAGGCATTGCGTACCGTGACAACTTCACTTAATTGCAGAGTGCCCACATTTTCATTTAAATGCTCGCAGGATGACGCAGGTAATGCTCTGATACTGGTTCCTGTGTGTCTAAGGTAAAACCAAGCTTTTCGTAATAATGCAAGACAGCCACATAATGAAATGTTTGAAGAATCTGGTAATGTTCTCTAAACTACAGCATAGTTGCTTGCCTAGATTATATATGAAATGTAGAGGTAAAGAAAGATTAATTCAATAACCCAATATTGCAATAAACACATGTCACAGCCTCTCAGTTTCTGTTAGCTGAATATTTTACCCTCTGAGGCTGCCCTGGGAATGCGCAAGCTCCGTGTCCTAAAGGTCAGGGTAACAAGTTTTCTTGTTATTTCCAAAACACTAGTTAAATTCATGGTAGGAACAATATTGAGATATTATTGTAATGTTATTAGTTAGATGTAGAAATATTCTAATGTTATTAAGATAAATTATAATCTTGTCCAGGAAAAGAAGAGCCCCTACTTTTTAGATTTGAGACACCTTGGGATATGATTGCTGAAAATTTTCTGCCACATGTCATTTATCTACAATTTTTAGATTCTTGTCAATAAATTTAGGTATAATTTTTTCAAAAAATTGACATTACTAAAAGAAAAATGAGAGCCCAAGTTTCCTAAAACTTTGAAGTTTAAAGTCTTAAGCTTGCTCATTGCTACTCAGCAGCACCAGAAAAAATATTTTGAGAAGCCCCCCTCCATGGGACTGCTACCTAAGAGCATTAAAGTATTAGTTAAAAAGCTGTCTAGCCTCCTTGAAAATGACACTCCCTTCTGGGAAGGTGAAAGGTCACAATTTGTCTTTAGAATCTTTTCATATGTGGCGCCCTTGGTGAGGTGGATCCCTCTTGCATGTGACTCTGTTGGAATACTACTTGATGATTTTACTCAAAGTCCAAATCTTATTTTGGCATCACAGGTTGAAGGAGAGTGATTGGGCTGCATGCATGTTTTGAGCCCTTGGTGAGGTGGATCCCTCTTGCATGCGACTCTGTTGGAATACCACTTGATGGTTTTACTCAAGCCCAAAATATATAAATCGGAGGCTTGGATGAGTAGTTTTGGCATTGCAGGTTGAAGGAGAATGGTTGGGCTGCATGTATGTTTCAAAATCGCTGCTGCATCAATTGTTTAGATCAGCAGATTGTATTTGCTATTTTGTTGTAAGATTAACAGAGTACTAGATTTCTTTTTGATGTTGGTTTTTTATGAAAAAGTTTCCCAAGGTATATGCTGCATTACCTTGCTTCTTCGTCTCACCTTCTTGCTGTTTTGCTTTGCATTTTCAATTTGGTTTAAACTATTTCAGATTTTATATCAGTCCAATAAGATCAGAATTAAGACATATATTATTACTTCTAACTGAAGAAATCAATCCCTAGATTCAACAATTTAGATATGATCAGATGATCCATTCCTTATGGCTGGTTGAAGTTCCCATCGGCCCTGAACTTCTGAGATACTATATATGCATTCTGATGGGCTGCTGTTTCAGTAAATGAGTTGTTAAAGGACACAGCACATATGTTGGCCTTGGGTGTGATGGCATGCTATTGTTGTGCGTCTTGAAATTTCTTCAAACTCATAGTTTGATGGAAAGTTATCTTAGACAATTAAAATTACTTGGCAAATGTGATGACTTCTTTTCTTGTATTGTATCTATTGTCTGATTTTTTTGTAAACTTCTGAATTTTGAAGAAAAGAAATAATGAACTGAAAAATAAAACAACTGGCTGGAAATGAATGAAATAAATCCTCATTGGCTGATATAAACCCTTGTCCATGTAACCGTAATAAACCAATCATGAATATGCTTAATTTCACCAATTATACTTGCAGATTTTTGGATGTAAAGCAGTACAAAGTCCAAACCCTAGATCAAAATTATATTCAGATTTGGAAATTAAAATGTTTAGGACAGCAGTCACAATATCAACTAGAAACACCCAGAGGAACCTCCATACTGAAACTTTATTGCAAATCTCTGCTACCGGGTGAATACAATGTCAAATAGCAACAGTACATCTATTTTCAGATTATGAAATCACTCACAAGATCTTCTGCAAATGATGTGGCTGGCTGGTATGGCCTGAAAGACTGGTACAGTAGCTGGTTAGAAAACTGTACAGCTGATGCAAGTGGAATTATGATGTTTGGTGGCCAAGAAGATAACCCGACAGTGGTCTAAAAGGTTGCAAACCTCTCCCAGATGCTGGCGTCACTCAATGGAAGCCTGAAAATCAGATCACACCTCAATATATGATAATAAATGCTGGACACAGTACTAGGGTTATGCCAATTGCTGTATGGCACTCCAAACAAACCCTCAAGTCATGTGAAATGCTCTCCTAACTGCTGGCGCCCTCAACAGTGTAAGAAATATGCAGATTGCAGCTTCCCAAACAATGTAATCTGCCCTTGAATATGTACGGAAGTCATCTTACAGGGCTGATCCTGGATTGCAACACTTAGTGGTGATAAATTGAGGCCAATGACCTCTAAAAACAGCAATGGAACCACAATGCAAACACCAAAAATGTCTTAATTATATCAGCGCTCCAAGATAGATGACAAATCAGCAAAAATGAATGTGGGATGTCTAATTGCAATAATCGATCCTCTTGACGATGTTCAACTATTTGCTTGCAAATCTGATTGCTCAGTCTTGAAAATTGATCAACTTTAGTCAGTACCAAATTGCAATTCTTGTGTCAAATTGCCAAGTACGAGGAAGGGTTTTCATCCCAACCTCAAAGATTTGCTGCTAAGTGGATTTTGTCCCTGGATGCAGCTCAAACTAGGAACTCAATGTTGGAAGTCAGAAATAATAATTGGATGATTCAATTGAGCAAAAGAAATGTGTGAGTATACCTTTCACACTTATGACCCATGGGCCCTATTTTGGAGCCACAAACTTGATTTTTTATTTAAAATTATTTTTTTATTTTAATGTTTATTTATTTATTATATTAAGCTAGTGTTTAAAAACACTTTTTATTTTAATATTATTAATATATCAGAATATCTTAATTTGGGAAAAGGGACATGACAGCAAAAGTAGATTTGTTCATGTCCCTCTTTTATGCTATTCGAGTCTACACCCAATTGGGTTGAGAATGCAATCTTTTTGCTTACACAAACTATTGGGCTTTTAGGATGTTTGGTCTCTAGATAACAGTGCACAACTCTTGCTGAGCTCCAAATTTGTGTGTCCTAGTAAGCCTATTCAATTTGTATGTGTACTCGCATTGTTCGATCTTTACATAAAGCTGAACAATGCAAGCATGTAGCTATGGGGATTATTTTTAGTCAAAAATAAAAAATCCCTTATCTAGTGCTGATGTAGTGAATTGCCTTGTGCTCTAGATCAAGGAAACAAAATGATAGGTTTCTTTTAAGTTAGTTTTTATTGGATACTCAAATCACCCAAAAAGAACTGTAAAGTTTGTAAATAAGCAAGTACATATTGTGTACTTTAGGTTAGTTTTTAGTTTAAAGGGAGCTTCCCCTTCTTATTTGAAGAGTGGTTCTATCATAAATCTGTTCCATTTTGTGTTGCATTGAAAGGTGCAAATTAAAATGCTAACACTATCTAATGGTGTCAATGGCTGGAAAAAACACATGGTTTCCTCACATGTAATCAATTTTGTGAGCACCTCTTCCCCCACTTTGGGATGAGTAATGGAATTTTTATAGGGGCGTCAACTAAATTACATCAAACTCATTTAGTACATGACTACCATACACAATTTGAAAAGAAAGAAAATTGGACAAGTGGGCTTGATGATAATTTCTTCAAAATTTGTTTAATCATTGACTTGAAGGAAGCCATTTGTGCAAAATTGTAATGTTTAAACCACCGTAATGAGACTTGCTAGGACTTGCCGAGTCCAGGTGAGTCCCGAGTCAGGTCACCCTAGCTGAGTCTGGGGGGCTCAGACTCGGACTTGGCTGAGTTCGTATGAGTCTTGGCTAGACTCGTTGGACTTGTCGAGTCTCGACGAGTACCGTTGCCTAGACTTGGCCAGCAGTGTCAAGTCTAAAAAGCAAAAAAAATCATAAAACACTTATCAAATTTGTTTTTTTTTTTGAGTTATATCTTCTACCCAACCCTAAAAGCAACTTTATTTCATTTACTTGGCAAAATAGGAGGAGAAAAGAGAGTTGTGAGGAAAAACAAGAGAGCATTGTAGGGCAACCAATAAGAGGTAGAAGACAAATCCATCATCGGATTGCATTCGGGAAGCTTCATACCAGCAAGGAGGTGCATCAAGAGATCTTTACCAGCGATTGGAAGGAGTTTGCATTTCATTTCAAGCCTAATCTAAGAGGTAAGCTTGATTTTATTTGTTTTTATGGTGATTTTTTAGCAAAAAATTCTTTTTTTTTGAGTTTGCTTTTTTTTTTTTTACAAACCTTACTTGCAAATTGAATAAATTTAGAAACCCTACTTGTTATTGTAGCAGCCTTCATTTGCAATTCAAACCATATTTTTCACAATGTCTCAAACCCCAGCCAGAAAAGAGCCTGCTTGGAAACATGCTGAAATCTTTCCTGGGTAGGAAAAAGGAGAGGCCAAATGTGAATATTGCAAAACACTTTTTCATGGAGGCATAAATAGATTGAAATACCATCTTGCATGCATACCCGTTCATGATGCAGTGGGCTGCCCTCTTGCACCTTCTGAGGCTATTTGTGAGGTGCAAATGCAATTAGAAACATTTGAATTGCAAAAAGAACTGAAAAAGAGGCAGAGAGAGGAGTTGGCGAACATTGGTGGTGTTGGAGATGCTTCTTCCATGCCTCCATACCATCCTAGTGCTAGTGCTTGTGCTAGTGTTGGTGCTAGTGCAGCCGCTAGTGGTAGTGGTAGTGGGAGTGTTAGTGTTGTTCCTAGAGTTTGTAAATCTAGGATGGATTCATTTTTTGTACCACACTACTCCTGGTTCCCAACTGTCGCATGAGAGCATGGATTGGAACAAGGAGGCACATGATGCAGCCAAGAAATCAATTGTAGAGTTCTGGTACTATTGCACCATTCCCTTCCATTGTAGCTAGGTAATTATTTTTTGTTTAATTGTTTTATAATTTATAGTTTGATAGTTGATTCTTAATGTCTTTGTCTCATGAATTTTTATATTTAGAATTTAGATGTATGTCATTGTTGAATTCAAATTTAAAGTTAAGTTTTTCATTTTACAATATGTATCTTATTAATTTATTTATGACATGTTTTAGGTCTCCCTTTTGGCAAAATATGGTTGATGCCATAACTATATGTGGGGAGAGGTTCAAATCCCCTAGTGAAGATGAATTAAAGGGCCCACTTTTGAGTCAAAGGTGGTTGATGTAAAAGCCCAAATAGAGGAGCAGCGCTTGCAATGGAGCAAGAATGGTTGCACCATCATGACTGATGGTTGGACCCATAGTTTACATACTCGGAATCGGAGAGTACTCAGAAAGCCCAAAAATTTTGACTCGGGAAAAACTCGGTAAATACTCGGCAAATGTGTGTGGATATTTATGTATGTGTATACTCAGGACTGCATTGTGCATACATACATATCTATAAATATACACAGGATGCCAAGTTTGCATGCATATACACACACAGACATATTTCTACACACAAAAACATGCCAAGTTTGTGGGTTTTTTGTGAGCTACTAGCGATTACTCGATAATTTGATGGGAGAAAATCCATCTGCATACTGCTTGTGAGTAAAAGCAGAAATTACTCGGCATGCAAATTTTTTGGAAATTACTTGGCTACTTGGAGAGTAATCGGAGATTATGTAAACTATGGTTGGACTAATAGGAGAAATAGGACACTGCTCAATTTTCTAGTTTCCTTTGCAGTTAATTGTACTTCCCTCAATGCATTGAATAATTTGAAATTTGAATTTGATTTATTGATTAATATGGCTGATTTTTTTTTTTTTTTAATTTATGGAATAATTGCTTTTGCTTCTTTTTCAGGTGACACCTTGTTCATCAAGTCAATTGATGCTTCCGCCCATGTAAAAAATGCCACATACCTTTGCAAGGCTATAGAGGAGGTCATAGTTGAGGTGGGCAAACAAAATGTGGTTCAAGTGGTGACCGATAATGCAACAAATTATGTTGCTACTGGTAGACTATTGATGGAGAGGCACCCAACTATATTTTGGACTCCATGTGTCGTCCATTGCCTTGACCTCATATTGGAGGATCTTAGCAAGCTTCCATGGATCAAAACATGTGTGGATGTGGCCAAAAACATTTGCAAATTTGTATACAATCACACATGGGTCCTTAGCCTAATGAGGCAATACACAGGGTTGAGGGAGTTGGCTTGTCCTGGCATCAATAGATTTGCCACTAATTTTATCACATTACAATCCTTGATTGGTCAAAAGCAACTTTGAGGCATATGTTTGTTGGTGAGGAGTGGACTTCCTCATCCTTTGCTACGACCACTGCAGGGATTGATGTGACATTTTGCATTTTTGATGAGCTAGGGTTTTGGGCACTAGCGAAGGAGATTGTGAAGGTAAAATTTAATTCTACATTATGTTTTAATTTTTATTCATATTTTACTTTTATTTGTTTATTTTTGTTCACACTTAAGTTAATGTTTCACAATGTTTGTAGTTCATCAAGCCCTTGCTAGTTCTCCTATGAGTTGCTGATGGGGAGAAGCCCGCAATGGGCTGCATATATGAGGGCATCGATAGAGCCAACGAGGCCATTAGATCTGTCTATGGGGGAGTTGAGGATAAGTATCGTCCCATTTTGGGAGATCATTGATAAGAGATGGCACCACCAACTTCATAGGCCCCTCCACGCAGCCGCATATTTCCTAAATCCGACCTTCCAATTCCGCTGTGATTTCCACTTAGGTAATGAGGTTCTTAGTGGGATCTACTCGGTGATAGAGTGGATGATGCCTGTTGTTACTGTAGAGATGGCCTAGGAGATAGACGCCTTTACTACTGCACAAGGGGAACTCTTTGCATGTCAATTGTGCAAAGGTAGTAGGATGACATTACAACCAGGTAAACATATATTTAAGGGCATAATTTTCCTCTTTTTATATTATAATTTATTATTAAATGTCGAACCTGAAACTTAAAGTTGGAAATGAGATTACTTTGCTTCTTTTTCTCATCTCAGATATATGGTGGCATATGTTTGGTGCTAAAACACCAAACCTTCAGAATATTGCCATTTGTGTATTGAGCCAGCCATGTAGTTCTCCTGGTTGTGAGCGCAATTGGAGTATGTTTGAGCACATACACTCCAAGAAGTGCAATAGACTATTCGTGGAGAGGTTGAATGATCTAGTATATGTTCATTACAACCTTCGTCTTAGACAGGCATATTTTTGATCATGACTCCACCATGACTCCACCTCGATCAGGCTAGAGGAGGTTGATCTAGAGTCTGAGTGGATCACTGAGGCTATAGCTCCAGTCTTTAGTGATGAGGACCTTGATTGGGTGGACCAGGTAGATAGAGAGGCTGAGGCTGTAGCCATGGCAGAGGAGGCTAGAGCATGAGCAGACACAACTGGTGTTGGTGAGAGTGGCGTGGAGACACAAGGAGAGACTATGGCTACAACTCCTACATCATCCAGGACCCTTAGACACCTTTGTAGGAAGGATGCTGGCTCCTCTATGCCATTGACATTATTGTTTTAATATTTCATATTTGTATGGAACATTTGATGTCATGGATTTCATATTCCATGAGTTTTGTATACATTTGACTATATTTATATATCTAAGTGTTCTATTTCCTTCAACAACTCAGCTACAATTTGCGTTTATAGTTATGTGATCGATGTATACTTTGTGTATGGGATCAAATTTGCTTCTATTTAATGATGTTATTGTGTCTTTAAGGTTTATTTAATAAAGGGTGCATGAAACAAGTTTTAAATCCTTAAAAATCTTTAAATTTCTAGGGTTTTTCATTTTTCCAAGTTTGCACCGACTCGACAAAATGAAAACCCTAGAAATTTAAAGATTTTTAAGGATTTAAAACTTGTTTCATGCACCCTTTATTAAATAAACCTTAAAGACACAATAACATCATTAAATAGAAGCAAATTTGATCACATACACAAAGTATACATCTATCACATAAGTATAAACGCAAATTGTAGCTAAGCTGCTAAAGGAAATAACACACTTAGATATATAAATATAGTCAAATATATACAAAACTTGTCGAATATGAAATCCATGACATCAAATGTTCCATACAAATATGAAATATCAAAACAATAACTACAAGTCTATGGCATAGAAGAGCCAACATCCTTCGTACGAAGGTGTCTAAGGGTCCTGGATGATGTAGGAGCTATAACCATAGTCTCTGCCTGTGTCTCCATGCCACTCTCACCAACACTAGTTGTGTCTGCTCGTGCTCTAGCCTCCTCCTCTGCCATGGCTATAGCCTTAGCCTCTCTATCTGCCTAGTCCACCCAATCAAGGTCCTCGTCACTAAAGACTGGAGCTATAGCCTCAGTGATCCACTAAGACTCTGGATCAACCTCCTCTAGCCTGATCGGGGTGGAGTCATGGTTAAAAATTTGCCCGTGTTTGAAACAAAGGTTGTAATGAACATATACTAGATCATTCAACCTCTCCACGGACAGTCTATTGCGCTTCTTGGAGTGTATGTGCTCAAACATACTCCAATTGCACTCATAACCAAAAGAACTACATGGTTGGCTCAATATATGAATGGCAATATTTTGAAGGTTTGGTTTTTTGGCACCAAACATATGCCACCATCTATCTGAGATGAGAAAAAGAAACAAAATCAATCTCATTTCCAACTTTAAGTTTCAAGTTTCAAGTTCAACATTTAATAATAAATTATAATATAAAAAGAGGAAAATTATGCCCTTAAATATATTTTTACCTGGTTGTAATGTCATCCTACTATCTTTGCACAATTGATGTGCAAAGAGTTCCCCTAGACTATCTCTGCAATAACAAGAAGCATCATCCGCTCTATCACCAAGTAGAGCCCACTAAGAACCTCATTATCTGAGTGGAAATCATGACGGAATTGGAAGGTCGGAGTTAGGAAATATGTGGCTGCATGGAGGGGCCTATGAAGCTAGTGGTGCCATCTCTTATCAATGATCTCCCAAATTATATTTTTACCTGGTTGCACAATAGGCGTCTATCTCCTGGACTATCTCTATAGTAACAACAGGCATCATTTGCTTTATCACCGAGTAGAGCCCACTAAGAACCTCATTATTTTAGTGGAAATCACGACGAAATTGGAAGGATGGATTTAGGAAATATGTGGTTGCATGGAGGGGCCTATGAAGCTAGTGGTGCCATCTCCTATCAATGATCTCCCAAATGGGACGATACTCATCATCAACTTCCCCATAGACAAATCTAATGGCCTCTTTTGCCCTATCCATGCCCTCATATATGTAGTCCATTGTAGGCTTCTCCCCATCAACAACTCGTAGGAGAACCTAGTTGCACAATAGGCGTCCATCTTCTGGACTATCTCTGCAGTAATAGCAGGCATCATTTGCTCTATCACCGAGTAGAGTCCACTAAGAACCTCATTATCTGAGTGGAAATCATGGTGGAATTGGAAGGCCGGATTTAGGAAATATGCGGTTGCATGGAGGGGCCTATGAAGCTAGTGGTGCCATCTCCTATCAATGATCTTCCAAATGGGACGATACTCATCCTCAACTTCCCCATAGACGGATCTAATGGCCTCTTTGACCCTATCCATGCCCTCATTTATGTAGCCCATTGTAGACAACTCGTAGGAGAACCTAGTTGCACAATAGGCGTCTATCTCCTGGACTATCTCTGCAGTAATAGTAGGCATCATCCGCTCTATCACCGAGTAGAGTCCACTAAGGACCTCATTATTTGAGTGGAAATCACGGTGGAATTGGAAGGCCGGATTTAGGAAATATGCGGCTACACGGAGGAGCCTATGAAGCTAGTGGTGCCATCTCCTATCAATGATCTCCCAAATGGGACGATACTCATCCTCAACTTCCCCATAGACGGATCTAATGGCCTCTTTGACCCTATCCATGCCCTCATATATGTAGCCCATTTTAGGGTTCTCCCCATCAGCAACTCTTAGGAGAACTAGCAAGGGCTCGATGAATTGCAAACATTGTGAAACATTAACTTAAGTAAGTATGAACGGAAATAAACAAATATAAGTAAAATATGAATAAAATTAAAACATAATGTAGAATTAAATTTTAACTTCACAATCTCCTCTGCTTGTGCCCAAACCTTTGGCTCATCAAAAATGCAATTTGTCACATCAATCCCTGTAGTGGTCGTAGCAAAGGATGAGGAAGTCCACTCCTCACCAACAAACATACGCCTCAAAGTTGCCTTTGACCAAATCAAGGATTGTAATGTGATAAAATTAGTGACAAATCTAGTGATGCTCGGACGAGCCAACTCTCTCAACCCTGTGTATTGCCTCATTAGTCTAAGGACCCATGTGTGATTTTATACAAATTTGCAAATGTTTTTGGCTGCATCCACACATGTTTTGATCCATGGAAGCTTGCCAAGATCCTCCAATATGAGGTCAAGGCAATGGGTGGCACATGGAGTTCAAAATATAGTTGGGTGTCTCTCCAATAGTTTACCAACAACAACATAATTTGCTGCATTATCGGTCACCACTTGAACCACATTTTGTTTGCCCACCTCAACTATGACCTCCTCTATAGCCTCACAAAGGTATGTGGCATTTTTGACATGGGTGGAAGCATCAATGGACTTGATGAACATGGTGTCATTTGAAAAAGAAGCAAAACTAATTATTCAATAAATCAAAAAAAACATAAATCAGCCATATTAATCACTTAATCAAATTCAAATTTCAAATTATTCAATGCATTGAGGGAAGTACAATTACCTATGGAGGAAACTAGAAAATTGAGTAGTGTCCTATTTCTCCTATCAGTCCAGCCATTGGTCATGATGGTGCAACTACTCTTGCTCCATTGCAAGCACTGCTCCTCTATTTGGGCTTTTACATCAACCACCTTTTGACTCAAAAGTGGGTCCTTTAATTCATCTTCGCTAGGGGCTTTGAACCCCGCCCCACATATAGTTATGGCATCAACCATATTTTGCCAAAAGGGAGACCATGTAACATGTCATAAATAAATTAATAAGATACTTAGATAAGTATTGTAAAATGAAAAGTTTAACTTTAAATTTGAATTCAACAATGACATACATCTAGATTCTAAATATAAAAATTCATGAGACAAAGATATTAAGAATCAACTATCAAACTAGCACTAGGACGGTATGGAGGCATGGAAGAATCAACTAGCACTAGGACAGTATGGAGGCATGGAAGAAGGATCTCCAACACCACCAATGCTTGCCAACTCCTCCCTCTGCCTCTTTCATTTCTTTTTGCAATTCAAATGTTTCTAATTGCACTTGCACCTCACGAATAGCCTTAGGAGGTGCAAGAGGGTAGTCCATTGCATCATGGACGGGTATGCATGCAATATGCTATTTCAATCCATTTATGCCTCCACGAAAAAGTGTTTTGCAATATTTACATTTGGCCTCTTCTTTTTTCTGCCTAGGAAAGATTTCAGCATGTTTCCAAGCAGGGTCTTTTTTGGCTGGGGTTTGAGACATTGTGAAAAATATGGTTTGATTTGCAAATGAAGGCTGCTGCAATAACAAGTAGGGTTTCTAAATTTATTCAACTTTCAAGCTGGGTTTGTAAAAAAAGAAATGCAAACCCTTGGGAAAAAAGAAATTTATTCAACTTCAAGCATGAATGGAGTTATGAACTGTTTTCTCTTTCAAACTCTATCAAAAATGGTGATTTCCAGAATTCTGGAAATGCAATTAGACCTCTTTAAACAGCCTCAAAACACCTCCAATCACCACCAAAATGAAGCCAAGAATCACACACCCCAAACTTCAAAACCCACATCAAAATACCAAAATGATCATTATTCATCCCCAAAATGAAGGAAAACAAGAACTCCGTAAGCACAACGGTGATCCCTGAAGTAGAACCACTCCAACCAGCTAGGGTGGATCTCTCACCATCGAAACCAACTCTAGAAATGAGGGTTTCCGGCTGCAATCAAAATTTGGAATCATTCTAACAGTCCCCTTAAGTTGCCAAAATATCCATATGCAAATGAAAGCTCAAACTCATATTTATAAAGTGAGGGTAGAATTAGGGCAACTTGCATTTGAATTTGAATATATTTCCCTCTCATTTCACTTTATGAAATGACATGAAATTACCCCAATAGGGGCATCCAACTTTTTGCCTCCAAAATTCCACCTTTGATTTTTAATTTAAAATTGGCATTAAGCCCAAATTAGGCATCCCACCTTATGAGACATAACATTAGCCTTTAAAAATGATAAATAAACCTCTTTTCTAGGCATCCACTTGAAATACATGGCCCCTCTTTTGAAACAACATTGCGCAACTAGGCCAAGGGTTCCTTTTTTTATTTTATTTAATTCAAAATACCTCCTTTGGGCATCTATGCTCATAAGGAAACTATTTCACTTTTGTGGCCTTCTAAAACAATGTTAAGTCATTACATTAGGCTCCAAGGTACTTTTTACATGACTCCTTGATCCCTTCTCTTAAGTTAAATGAAATTTATTAAAATAACTTTAGTGAGAAATACAAATAATAATTAAATCAAAACTTAGCCATGCCAATGCCCAAACTGGAAATAGACACTGTCGAAGTAGCCTTGGCCAGGACTAGTTACTGAAAATAGACTTACTATTTATAGAAACTTCTAAAAATTGTAAATACTCCAAATCACCAAACTAGCACAAAACATTAGAGTTCACCTAACAATTGCCACACACTGCCCAAACAAAAAACCCTGCACTACATTGCTTCCAAAACCAGTTACTAAATATAGTACTTACTAATAATAGTGAGTCAAAACCAAACTAGCCTGAATGAGGACACCGAAAACGGGGACATTACAGTCCTCCCTTCCCAAAATTTGCTTGTCCTCAAGCAATGCCATGGTGTCCACCATAAAGACCAATTGAAACCAATTGAACCCAAGTGTAGTCTCGAGATCCCAAGTCAATCTCTGCAAATGTCCACCATGCTGTTGTTGCAACACTTTGATCATAACTAACAATCCATCATGCTCATACTGCAGTTCCCTGTGAGGGTTGAAACTTGTACCATGAAACATCTCCTATTGAAGCATCCCGGTAGTGTCCATGACTACAATCCCAATACCTAACATGATCCTGGGCAACAGGAAGAAATATTTGTGCAACCCATAACCATACTCCTCAATATACCTCCTCAAGGTATCATGCAAAGTTATGACTACAAATGTGAACTCTTTCAATCTTTCTGCAAAAAGGGAAACAATCCTTTGCAAGAGTTCAACAAACTCACCAACATGACACCATATTGATCTAACATGTCTTCTTTGTACTAATTTGATACAACCATGAAGACTAGTAAAAACACATACTGTTCCAACCCCAAAGGTCATTGAATGATGAACCCAAGCATACAAAAGTTTGCTGTCTTGAACCCACACCGAGTGTAAATTATCAAAGTTTACATCACAAATCTTTGTAAGATGAACTCCTTGAGTTATGAAGGTTTGAAGTAAACAATAATGTGCTGTTTAAAATTGAAAGCAATGGAGTACAATCTGATTTTAGTACTCTACACTAAGAACAACAGCAGCATCAATGAATTTCCCAAGTACAAGCATGTGTGAAAAACTTTTCGTTACACTAAAATAATTCAGAAGTGGTTAGGAAACACCTCCAAGCAATCTCCAACTAAATCTATTACTTCCTTGACAAAGAAGAAAGTGCCAACTCCCTTGAATGAGAGCGAACCAAAAAGTGAAGTGATTGATTTGCAATCCAAAACAAGCTCAACACTGAAATTCTTATCCATTCTTTGCCAAGTAACACTCCCAAGAGTAACTATTTGTTCATTACTCCAATCCTTACTTAAAATCTCTCTCCAATCCATTTGTAGATAAGGAAATTGGATCACCAAATGGTTAGTAAAGAAGGGAACAACATCATTAATTCTGAAATTTTCATCCTTATGCCTTCAAATGTCCTTTCCATTCCCAATTAACTTCATCAATCCTTGTTGAGGATCCCAAGCATGGGTACCTAACTAAGAATGATCTCTAACATGCCTAGAAAGGTGCACAACATAACTCCAAGTGCCATCCAAATCAACATGCACATCATGGAAATTTGTGACTTCTTTAGTAATCCCTTGTAGCCCATCCATGAAAGCACCAACAACTAAAATGCGAGGAGCAATTGTTGCCATCAAAACCATCCCTAAAGAAAGATTAGTATAATATATAACATCACTCAATCTAAAGGATGGATTGTCAAACATGTAGATGTCATGTTTAAATCCTTCTTTCTCCAAAACTACATAAGTAAAATGCTTGAAGCCACCTTTCCTTGCTGCTGTTTTGAAATTTTCAGCAAGCTCTAGAACATTGTTTGGAAACTTTTCAAAATCTGAAATCTTAAAGTCTTCATAAATCAATAAATCCCATGAAGATACTGCATCTCTTAATGTCATGATACTCCCTACGTAATCTTCATTTGCCTCCTCCTTTGCACATTTCATATCTGGTGGTCTCCTAGGAGGGTAACCAATCACCTCATAATGTGAACTTAAATAAAAACCACATTGAAAACCACACTCCAACTCAAGTTTTGAATCTTCTCCCGGATCCCATACCTTCCTATTTTCACCAAATGCAATGCTACAACTAGGTGTAGTCCCATCATCCAACTCAAAAAGTGGATTGTCATACGCCATATCAACATCTACCTCAAACAAAGGATTATCAATAAAATGAGGATTATCCTCTTGCTGATCTAGACTTTTTTTTTTCTAATTTCTTGGGACAATGGACAAGATCATACTCCTCCTGAATGCAATCAAGCTCCTCCATTACATGTTTGATCTCCCGTGCCCTTTCTCTGCTCTCCTTATACCTGAATTGTTGAGCCTTATAGAGCTGTTCATTTGCTTCAAGAAGTGCCTCTTGGACACTTTTCAAAGCAAGCTTTGTGGAAATAAGCTCAATGGTGAGCTCACTAACCTCTTCCCTTAATTGCTTAGTCATGGACAAGGTCTCATCTGTAAGCTTGGTGGCAACATCTCTATCATGCATAGCATGTAAGAAAACTGATTTAATTCCCTCCATAGTGCCTTTTATCATGTACAAATCAGCAAAGGGTTGTTCAAATTGATTTCCTCTTGCCTTTAAAATGTAACTCTCCATTAGTTTCTTAATGCCATCAAATTTAGATAAAGTTTGCACTTCAGTTTCAGCTGATACCAAGAATTGTCCCTTCCAATCATGATCAAACATGGGTAATGAACTGCTGTTATGTTGCATGTAAAGATCAGAATTAGACTCATACTTGTCATCAGAGTCTCCAAGGCTGTCCCTAACCACCCGTGTCTCTCCCTTATTAACCCCAATAGTGAACTGTGAATTCAAATCAACCAGGCCACAAGGTCTTTGCTCACGATTAGCTACTTTGAATGTGAAATTAGATTTCTTTGCTAGATTGAAAACATCACTATCGATGCCATCCTCTATGCATGGTTCTCGGGATGAAGTAAGGACATCATTATAATCAAAAGGGAATTCATCTCAATGTGGATCCTTGTCAGGTGCCAACACACCTGGATCCCATGTGTAGAAAGGCTAATCGCTTTGTTTAGAGAATAAGTGCTCACTATGCTCCTCATGAGTAGTTTCCTTTCTGAATAAGTCACTTTCCAACCCATTAGGACTGAAATAATCATAAGCATCTCTCTCCAAAGGCTTGGTTTGGTAGTCAAACCCAAAGCCACCTGTTTCACCATTACCAACATGAGGTAAAGTGTCATCATTATTAGCTGATTTGAAGACATCATCCCTCTTGTTTTCAACATGCCCATCATCTAAAGGTGTCTCAACTTCATTGGATAGCTCTAGGGGTGTATACAAGGCTACTGTTTTGTCAATTCCTTCATGCACAACCTCATCTATAGTAGTTGCAAGCATGACCAAAGAGTCATCCTGAGGCTTCATCTCACATTCATTAAGTTTCAAAGCAATCACTTCATCTGTTTTTTTTGCTATGAACTTCTCTTCAACCACTCTTCATTCAACAAGTAAGGTTTCAACTTTGCCACCTTAAAATGAAGTTTTGGACCCTTCTTATCAAACTTTTCTATGAGTCTCTCAGTAAACTTAGTATAAGATGTAATTTGAGCATGCCCCATTATGATCATCCCTTGATGCCACCACTTATGTGCAACTCCATCAAGGTGCATAGCAGCATATTTTATAGATTCTTCTTCAGGAATGGGGTTTAGATTGAAGTATGTGTCCACCCTTTGAACCCATGCTCTTGCTGAAATCTCACTGGACCCGTCAAAATAAGGAAGGCTAAGTTTTCCAAATTTCTTTCGTAAGTCATGATGATGTTCTCTATTGCCCCTATTGGGTGTATGCCTCATCCTGAGATCTATATAATCCCGAAGTGATGTCATGCTGGAAACTAGGCCCTGCATCCAACCAATCCTATCTAAATTGATCTTGCAACTCAACTAGGGTAAGCTATTGATTGGATTGTGCTTCTACTCTTGGTGGGGATATAGGCATAAGAGGCCTAGCCATGGCTGCCCTGTTTTGCTAATTGCCTGCTCTATGCTAACCCATGTCATTTCCTTGGTCATTATTGCCTCTATTACCTCCGTTGTTGACTCCCAATCGATTTAGCCTCTCAACCAATTGTGCTAGACACTAATTGGTTTCCCGGTGTCCCCTAACCACAACATCCAAGAGAAGCATCATCTGATCTAGTTCAACATTTTCTCTTTCAGCTTCTTCACCCCTTTCACCCATATTTTCGGAACTTGCTGATTCAATTGAATGTGATTCTAAGTGTTGTCCCTCTTCTACATAAGGCCAACTTTCCCACAACTCCTCTTCTTTTTTCCTTAATCTCTCACGGTACCTTCTTTCTCTGTCATTAAGGCTCATAGATTTGCATCACCCACTGGCTGGTAGGAAGATTTGTGCTCAGATACCATTGTAATGACCACTCCTGATTTTTTTTTTTTTTGGGGGGGTGGGGGGACCAACTGTATGCTGATTATTTGTTAGCTGTGGTGTTTAGTAGTTTGTTTCCATTGTCTTTTCATGATGCATAACAACACATAGAATATTGCAAATAGAAGGTAACATTAAGAAGAAACATTGCTTTTTTTGATGAGTAACAACATATGATAAGAGCAAATAGTTTTCATATCAAATTAGACAATAAATAAACATATTTTTAGACCTGTAATAACAGTTTTCAGACCTAGTAAAGAGCATACAGTAGTAGCAAATCCCTTCCAACTTGTATCTTCCGGCACAACAAATGAACTATTTGATTTCAAACGCCCTTAACCAGCTTCACAAACCATGATAAATGCAAAAAATGGCCTATACAACAATAGGTTGAAATATTCCGAGCCAAATTTTTTCCTTTTTTTCAATAACAGTTTACCAACAAACGCACCCGTTAGGGTTAGATCTAAACCAAAACGATGCTAAAACAACTCTAACCAGAATGTACACCAGGATCCCGATGTGGGCAAGGTGTGAGCATTGGTCAGAGGATCTGAATGCAGAATCAAAACTGGAAGGAACTCTAACCAAGAATGGCACCGATGATGGCGAGCATATGGTCAGAGGATCTTCTACACTACAAGTACTGAAAGAAAACTCAACACCAAGTATGTGCTACCCAATCCAGTATGGAATTGAGGCGACCATATGGCAGAGTGCTAAGAATTACAATGCTTTGAAGGGAAATAAGCTAAAATGCTGAAAGTAACTCGACACCCAGAATGTGCTTTCTAACCCGGAGTGGGAAAGGAGCTACCATAGGGCGGAGATAAAGAAAATACAATTGCAATTACTGAATGTAAAGTTGAGCATTACAAGTCATGATAAGCAAGAATAACAACTGCTGTCAGTACTACTGTCAGCTTACAATATGAAAGATAATGCCTTGCTATCAATGTGAATCGAAATGTAAATAGAGCTGCAACAATATATATAGAATTCCCTTCAATGAATAAGAAAGCTTTAATCAGAAACTGTACTATTAAGGCCAACCTGATAATCTGATTTATGACAGTCTGGATCTCCGCATGCATGAACAGCAGCCCTGTATCTCACAGATTCATTCACAACTCACTCCAAACTCAACCAATTTCCACCAGACGAAATGCAATATGACCCTATGAAGATGGCGACTAAAATAGAACACTGAAAGCTAGTCAAAAGACTCAATATTATTTTTGCACGAATTTCAAGACAAGGACAAATGGTACGGCCAGCAAGAAGTTCGATTTCCCTTTAAAAATTTAGACCTTCATTAAAAAATCTGCAACTTTAGGAAATGGGTCACCCCTTACAAACAGAGAGAATGATACAATACCCAAAAGCACTCTTTTTGTATTTTTTTGATTTACGAATAAAAAGGACAATCTGCTGTAATGAAAATGCAATTCTAAGATCTCTCTAATATGCATAAATCTGATTTACAAACCCTCACAAAGACTAACATGCAGAATTCTCACACTAAAACAATCAATCTATCACTATCTCACCACTAGTCGCTATCTTTCAAGTGAGAAGCAATGCCTAGCTAGGAGGCTTACATTCCTCGAAGCAATCCCAGAGCCAAACCGGCAGCATAACATTCCTGTAGACGAAAGATACTGAAATGAGGACCAAAGGCTTCCTTTTATAATTTCCTGTTGACCTTCTCGAAACCCTAAACTTCATTTTTGAGTCAAACCCTAATCCTCCAATGGATGGCGTCCCTTTCTTCAAAGCTTCAATTTTGACTTTTAATTAAATTCATCACTTTAATAAAGGCGTCCAATCTTAAGGCTTTAATTTCAACCTTAATAAATATAAAATTAACTCAATGATGGCGCCACCCCTTAAAGACCACCTTTTAAAACATCATTAAGTTAAGAGACTAGGCCAAGGGGGTAATTTAACATTAAAATATAATGTTATTTTAAGTGAAATGAGCTTATCTCTTTGAAACTGCATCCCAAGGCCAGAATCTGAATAAACCAATTGAGTCAACTGAAGAGGAAAGTCAACTGTGCCGAGACCGAAAAGACCACTGCCAGAAATAGAATTTACTAAAAATAGTAAATTCCAGAAAGTGCTTAGAATGCCAAGAGAAACATATCACTGCGAAGCCCACAGAAAACCCAGAAGGAATCCGCAGTTCAATCACCAATTCACGAGCAATCGCAACCTCCATACAAGAAACCCTAATCAAACCGTCCGAGTAGCCTATGGGTCTCCAGAATAGGCCAACGGTCATCTGAGAAGATCATGCTCGAGAAGGGGACATTACATAGGTCTCTTAAACCTTGAAACCTCCAAATATGCATGGCTCCCTAGGTGGGGCGACCTGCCTCTAAAAATCAGATGTTTTCCAATAATGTGCATGAAATGGGGTGCCAAGATGAGAGATTTCCAGAATGAAACTTCAAGCATGCATGGAGTTATGAATTGTTTTCTCTTTCAAACCCTGTCAAAAATGGTGATTTCCAGATTTCTGGAAATGCAATCAGGCCTCTGTAAATAGCCTCATAACACCTCCAATCACCACCAAACCGAAGCCAAGAATCATACACACCCCAAACTCCAAAACCCACATCAAAATACCAAAAAGATCTTCATTATTCATCCCCAAAATGAAGAAAAACAAGAATTCTATAAGCACAATGGTGATCCTTGAAGTAGAACCACTCCAACTAGCTAGGGTGGATCTCTCACCACCGAAACCGGCGCTAAAAATGAGGGTTTCCATCCTCAATCAGCTACAATTGAAATCAAGAATCATTCCAACAGAGTCCCTTTAAGTTGCCAAAATATCCATATGCAAATGAGAGCTCAAACTCATATTTATAAAGTGACGGAAGAATTAGGGCAACTTGCATTTGAATTTGAATATATTTCCCTCTCATTTCACTTTATGAAATGACATGAAATTACCCCAAGAGGGGCGGCCAACTTTTTGCCTCCAAAATTCCACTTTTGATTTTCAATTTAAAATTGACATTAAGCTAGGCGTCCCACCTTATGAGGCATAACATTAGCCTTTAAAAATGATAAATAAACCTCTTTTCTATGTATCCACTTGAAATACACAGCCCCTCTTTTAAAACAACGTTGTGTAACTAAATTACAAGCGAAAAAATACAAAATTACTACTATTTGTAACCTTTACTATTTGTAACCTTTGGCCAACAATTGATAAAGAAAAATCCATCAAGTAGTTGTCATATAAACTAAATACTAGATAAAATGATACCCAAAATGCTTGCTACAACAAAAGGATGATGCCAATGCTGTCCTATGTTGTAGAATGGTTGATGTGTTGATCCAAAATTGATGCAATACTATTGTAGATTAAATTTGAAGTCATTCCCACTCCGCTGCAACAAAAGTTGGATTGGTGCAACCCACTAGAAGTTTGTTGGAAGATGGCAGCTTACTGTGGGAGTGATGTTGTTGGAAATGGCAATGAATGGAATACTAATAATGAAGAGAATAACACTAATAAAGAAACAATGACCTCAATAAGGTGGCTTCCATAATAGGAGGCACCCTGAATAGCTATCTAGATTACTCATCTCCCTTAGGAAATACTGGACTTTATTCTAGTTCTAACTTTTGGGGAACATTAGAACTTTCTAATATAAAAATGATTATCTTCTACTTGTGTGGAATAAATGATGCAGAAGAATAAATAATAACAAAGAACAATGTGTTTCAAATTGTATTGACTCTACTGAAGGTGTTCAAACCCTATCTTGCAAGATTTTGACAAAGTTTCCTCTCTAGGCTCAAACCCTCAAGAAAGACTAATTGGGTGATTATTGTTTCAACACTCACTTTTATGCCTTCTTAGGCTTCTCAAACCTGCAACAAACTCCACAGGGTCTCATCAAACCCTCACTTTGCTGTGGTGAACTCAAGAACTATGGTTTTCACTAAACCCTCAAAGACCTAGGGTTTTGACAATCTTTTTGAGCAATAAACACACTCAGACCTTGCTAACTCACCCAAATGATTGAATTGGGACTTCTCCTTTGTTGGGCACTTGGGCAGCAACCTAAATAAGAACTTCACCAAGTTTCATCGGTCAAAACAAAAGATATGAATTTATTTCACCCGCTGGAAACCCTAGTTCAGCAACAGGGCTGCTATGAGTAATTTTGCTATATCTTGCTCAAAACTTCTCCTTTGGTGGGCACTTGGGCAGCAACCTAAAGAATAACTTCACCAAGTTTCATCAATTTTCAACGGTCAAACCAAAAGATATGAATTTATTTCACCTGCTGGAAACCCTAGTTTAGCAACAGGGCTGTTATGAGTAATTTTGCTATATTTTGCTCAAAACTTCATGAAGTTTAATGAAACAAAAAGCATTTGAACCTGCAAATAGAGCACTATCAAACATCCATTCTATGACCTGCAACTATTCTGTACAAGGCCATACAAGGCTGTTGTTTTCAGACTGTAATTGCAGAGAATTGCAAAAAATTGTCATAAATTGTCAAGAAAACAAGGTATTTCCATCCAAAGCTCCTCCACAGCTTCTTGGAGCATGTTCTTTCATTGATGCAACATGAATAGATCTCAAGAACAGTTACAATTCAAAATACAATGCTTTGCCATCAAAACATAATGTAACTTCATGTCTTTTTTTGCACCAATCTTGCAAAATATGTACTTTTTTCCCAACCTAGGACAAAAAAAAACATGAAAAGGGACCTTGCATGGTCTACATGGTCTTTCAAAACCTTATTAGACTCAACAACCCAAAAACCAAAGATGAGGAACAAACCCCAACTTTCCACAAGCCAAAAATCACCCTAGAAATTCAAATTTGCATTTTGGTGGGAAAACCAAAATTTGAATTTCTAAGCCTATTTACACAATCTAAACCATTGGACATGACCCCAATGGACCTCCTAAGACCTACACTAACTCAACAAAGACTCCTAACATCAAAATGAGCATAAAAACAAACCAAAGTGATGCTCCTACATCAATAAACCGGCCAAAATTCATATTTATTGCTTGTGACAAGTTTTGAGTAGGAATGCCAACAAACCAACATACACCATTGGTAGGTTGAAGAATTTTCAATTTTTTGACTTTGGCAAGACCTTGACCATTGTATCCTATTTTCCTCAACAATTTTAAAGTAATTTTTTTTTTGTTTTTCCAAATTGTCAAATCAATTTGATGGATAATTGAATGATGGACATTAGAAGGGCTGATCATGCCTTTATCAATTTCCATTTGGGTAAATTTTTTGCTAAAATTTGCTTTGGTTGAAACTCTTTATATTCTCTTTGTACACAAGAGGTTGCAAATCATTTTGATGGATGATTGAAATGATGGACATAAGTGGTCGACCAAACAAAATGTCGCACACTTCTAGGGACACCACATTGTAAAGCAATTAATTCTAAAAGGGATTTATTGTGTATGGGAGGTGACACTTTTTGGTGTTTTAATTTGTCTCTTTTGTGAAAACATAAGATAGAAAAATGGTTGAGGAAGTCCTCTCTTCAAATTTGTAGGGGAAGCTCCTTGATTTAATCTACTCTAAAATCTAAAACAAAAATAAGCTTGCTAATATGAACACTGTACAATCTATTCTTTGGAGTTTTGCATAAGGATAAAATATGTAAGCAAACTTGACCTATCTATTTTGATCTCAGAGGCTAGAGCATGAGACTTTGAAGAACTCCTATTCTCACCAATGAGCTTTCAGTTTTAACAACTAAACTATAACATGCATTGAAAAAACAATGTTAACTAATGATTAAAATAGAGATCATCATTTAGACATTAACAATTCATTTTGATTGAAAAAGAAAACATAACACTTATGACAACAGTGACGAAAAAGATATGAAAACAAGTAATCACTACAAAACATGCAAAGCTACTTCAAGAGTTCGAAAATCAATGCTATACAAAGTTAACATGAATTTTCTTCATTACTTAGCTTTCAACTTGCACAATTATGACATAGACTTCTGACTTGAATGGAAATTCAGCAATATAAGCAAATTTCAACTTCACATTCTTTACACAAAGACACTTAACCATTTAATTGACCTTGAGATTTTAATGGCAATATTTGCAGCATAAGCTTGGCATCAACTCTCATTACTAACCTTCTAACTACACCTTTGTGAAGCTTAAAAATAATAAAAATAATTGCTTTGAATAATAGTAAATGCTTCTGGATTTAACTGTGTATGCTTTGAAAATAATATAAAATATTACTTGTTTTCCCTTTCTGCTTCTCATCTTGAGTGTCCATTTGAATCAAGGGCTTTGATCTTTTGATTTTGTCGTTAGTTTGTTTTAATTGATCTTCAATCTTGGCTTCGGTGTCACTTTGAATGAAGGGCTTCAATTCATCACTTTTTATCCTTTATTTTGCTTTATTTGATGTCCATCTTTGACTTTGGCCCATATACTAACTTGGGTGCTACTTTTGTTTCACTTTGTTTTGGCAAGAAAAACATGCTATTTTGGTGCTTGATTGAGTTTAGGTACCCATTGGCTTTTTTGATGGAGGTTTGAGTCATTAACACCAATTTTCATTTGATTAACTCACAACTTTGAATTTATTCCATTTTTTAATTTTCAAACATTGACTGTAATAAAAATTCCATTTCTCATTACCTTTCATCTTTCTAGATTCTGTCACGTGACAAAGCTTGAAATTGCTCTAGTAAGTTTTTGCCTTTACCATTCATTGTTTTTTACCAAAAATGCAAAAAATGCAAAACAAAGACAACTTTCTAAAAATAGAAAGTTGTGATTTTCGTGCTTATTTCCTCAATTCAAGACACAACAAAAAAAAGCAAAAAACAACTTTTTTCTAAATGTAAAAACTTTCAAAAAATAGAAAGCTTGATTTTGGGCTTCATTGAAATTTCTTGTCTTGAATATTGGAATTCCAAAGTGACAACTTAATGCTTGGATGATGATCCTCCAAGGTTACCCCAAGTTTCCGGGACGGGGACGGCAGGGGACGGCGGGACGAGTCCCCAAGTTTCCGATTTTTGAGGCCAAAATTAGGGACGTCAGGGGACGGCTATATAAAAATATATGGAAAATTTAAAAAATATAGGGAAATTTTAAATATTCAATAGATAACATGAATAAGGCATGCATAATACACATTATAGAACATTAACATATAACATTTGTGTTCAACATTATGCCAATACTCAATAGAGTCAATAGTCAATACGCATTCAAAATTAACATACAGTTACACAAATCATGAAAAACCTCCAAGTTATAATTTATAAACTTATATCAAAATGCCCAAAGGCTACATTGCTGCCATATAGTTTTAAAGTTTTAGTTTGCTATGAAAATCAAAATACAATATCATATGTCAATAATGAATACAAATTTACAAAATAAACAAAGAGCACTGTTGCCCCTAATCATCTCTCATAACTGCATCAAAATCAGAGTCATCCTCTGAGTCACTGCCACCGTAATGCTCCTCCTCAGCCAATGGGACCCCAACCAAGCCCTCAGCTGTCTCCTCCTCATCTATCTGAGCCGCGTCCTCGGGATCAATATCCCACCGTAGAGCTGGAGTCTGTCGATACTCTGGAGTCTGTCGATCCTGAAGCCGAAGAGCACTATGAATGGCCACTAGCTTCTTTGCTCGTCTAGAGGTAAGTTTATTCCTCTTGACAGAGTGGATAAAGCCATATGTGGACCAATTCCTCTCTGCAGCAGAGGAACTAGCAACCTGTGCAAGAAGGCGAGTGGCAAGTATCTTCAACTGCGGTGTATCTCTCCCATGATAGGTCCACCATCCAATAGGGTTCCCTTGAGCTAATACAGCTCTATCCAACCTCGCCTGTGGTTTGCTCAAGTTTGGGCCATTAAGATTAGCAAAGTCTAGAAATTGTGACCGGAGTATTGAAGCTTGCTCGGCTGGATAAATCTTTTCAATGGCCCGTGTGAACCCATCTAAAACCTCAGCATCATCACATGGAGGCACCCTACCATCCCTTTGTGCATACCATTTTGGATTTAGAGCAAAGGCAGCCATATGAAGCGGGGTGTTCATTGTATTCCACCTCCGCGTCACAATGGGCCTAATGTGTTGCTCATATAAATCCAAAGTGGGGTCCTTTGCCAAAATAACTTGCCTGATCTTCCCAAGCATAGTGTCAAATGTCTCATATATCTCTCCAAGACTAGGAGAGTCTGTATCAGCATATCTAATGACATCTGCAATGGGCGAGATAAAGGAGCAAATATATCTGCAAAATGCAAACAAAAAGTTCAAAATAATTAGTTGACAAGTTATTTGACATGTTAGAAACTTCAAAAGTTGGAACATTAGACAATAAAATTAAAATATTAAAATCAGAAATTTAATATGAAAATCAGCCATCTAATATGTCTTACCTCACATTGGCCCACCAATCATCATCGAGGATCTTTTGTTTGATGCTCTTTCCTTGAGTAGAACTTGCATTAGGCCATCTAGTCCACTCAACATTGACCATCATCAGTTGTAGAGGCTCATGCACCTCAAGCATCCTCTCCAATAGGATGAAGTATGTGGTATATCTACATTCATTAATTCAATGATTCATTAACAAATAAAAATTTAAAACAAAATCAGATTATGAATACAAATTGAAAGTGAAACAAAATGAAGTAAATGGCATACCTTGTATCAACAGGTTTGAGAAACTCCTTCTTTGAAAATGTCTTGAAGAGAGCAAGTGAGGTGTGGTGGTTGCAAATGAACATCTGAATTTCTCTAGCTTCTGCCACCGTTTTCTTCACCCAATCCATCTTCCCTATGTCTTTCAATGCATTGTTCAATGCATGAACACAACATGGGGTCCAAAATATGTACCTGTAAGAACCCTCCACCATCAACCCAGCCGATTTGCACACACGTGCTGAATCGGTGATCACCTGCACCACATTTGCAGCCCCAACCTCCTCTATGGCATCTCTCAAAATGGAAAATTGGAAGTCAGCATCCTTACGTTTCCCTGAACAATCTACGGCTCTAAGAAAATAAGAACCAGCAGGGCATGTGACTATGACATTGATGAGTGGCCGACGTCTACAATCAGTCCACCCATCCATCACTATAGAGCACCCCGCCCTCATCCATGTTTGCCTCATCTCCTCCATTAACACATTAACTTTGGAGTACTCTTTGTCTAGGAGGGTGGTGTGTAGCTTATGATCTCCAGGGGGTACAAATGAAGGACCAACAACAACTAAGTCTTTCACCATTTGTTTGAAATAAGAGGAACGGGCCACATGAAATGGAATGGCATGGGCAAAAAAGAATTTGGCAATGGAGGATTCACAGGTTTCTCGTGCTTGGTTTTGAAACATGGACTCAACTGAGGCTCCCTTATCACCACCAATCACCTTCCTCTTTCCTCTTAAGATAACACTACTACCAACCGTGGAAGGACTAGGAGTAGGAGTAGGCATAGATGATTGTGAACTTGGGAAAGAAGGAGACCCAGTTTGAACCCCACCATCACACTCCATTTGAATTGTTTGACACTCTATAAATAGTGCATCTGTCAATGCAGGACACGCTCTAACTCCATGGCCCACCTCACCCAAAAAATGAGACCTAACTCTAGTGTAGCTGCCCCTAAACTCCTTTTCACAAACATGGCACAACCAAACCCTACTCCCCCCTGAATTTTTTTGTCTTTCACCCATTGCTGTCACAAATTGAAGGAATGGTTTTTCTTTGTCTATTGGGTGTTTTGCATAGTCCTTCATAGCTTTGGTATTGGTTGATGAATGATGGTGTTGGGTAGGGGTTATTTGCTCTCTAGTTTGCCTTCTAACTTGCATTTCAACTTCACTATCACTCCCACCCTCACTGTTGCTCATGTTTTTTGTTTTTAGAATGAAAGTGTTGACTGAAAATGAAAAAAATAAAAAAAATCAGACTATGCATACTTCATATTTTGCAAAAAAAATGAAAAAAAAAGAATGGTGAAAGAAAATGCATACCTTTTTGATGGATTTGCACTCCCAACAACACTCTTTCAACCTCCTCTCCTCCAAACAGCTACTCCTTCTCCTTCAATGGCTGCAATTTTTTTTCTTCTCAAACCCTTGGCTCCCTACACAAACAAAATGAAAATAATGAACTTTTAGAGGCCTCCTTTCATTCATAAGAGAGTAAAACATGGTGGGGCCCACACATGCCACATAGGTAGGGCGTTATTTTTAAATTTTTTGCCTTTTTTTTTTTGTGTTTGGGCGCTGTAGCCGCCCGGGATGGGGCCGAGGGACGGCCTGCCGCCCCCGCCGCCCCGGATCAAGCTACCGCCCTTATTTTTGGCCGGCCGCCCCCGGCCCCTGACGCTTCCCCACTTTTTGTAAAGGGGACGGTCCCCCCCCGTCCCCTTGCCGTCCCCTGGTACTCGAGATGTCCCCGGAACCGGGACGGGGGATTTTGGGAGGGGGGGGGACGCGTCCCCGGGTAACCCTGTGATCCTCATATATGATTCTCTCTCAATGTGATAGAGAAGATTTTCCTTAGTCTCAATCCTTCTTGCCTATGCCTGCTATCTACCATCATAACCTTTGAAATTCATGTTTTCTTCCATCTAATGGTGTTGAAGCCTCTTTAGGACTCATAGCTTGATAATCTTTGCGACGAGTAACGTACATACATTATTAGTAGACCAAGACAAACCAACACCTAAGGACTTAACCATTTTGACATGAAAGATAACATAGCTGACATTGATGTGACAAGAATGACCCAACATTTGGCTATAAATATGGTTAAACACAAATTTTTTAGGGGTAGTAAATTTGGGTACCAACAACACTATCATGTATATTTCTACTTTGATTCACTTGACCAATTGTATATAGTTGAGCTTGAGGTGTACTTGGTAGCTTCCACCTCCTAGGGACATTCTTCAAATTCAAGTTCTTTTGATTTTCACTATCCACAAGGAAGTGCATTTGTGTTCTCTTCACCTATAGGCGTGAGTGGAAGAAATGCTTTACCTCCTTTCGTTTTGAGGTGGCAGCTTGTTTAGTCGTATGGAATAGGGATTGACCTCTATAATTTGCTTACCCTTATCAAACATGGATGGTGGTGTTGGTGTTCATGCAAGAATTGGTTTTGGAGTTGGTGTTAGGGTTTATACCCTAGCCAATAGTATTTGTCTGGATTGGCATTCTTTTTCAAGTACCACTTGCTCTTGTGGATATTACAAACCTTTTTTATGTCCTTTCATGGATTCTTATCTAGGGAATCCTTCTTTAAAGGAGCCTTTGACTGAAGTTGTTGGACTTAGTGCTTGTTGTTAGGCTCAATACCATTGTTGCCAAGAATAGTTTCTTTGTTGCCACTGCATTTAAATTTTTCTTCAATCGTAATCACATTTGATAGGCTTCTTTGTATGTGTCAATGTTCAACAATTCTAGTTCTTGGGCAGTATTTTAAGACTGTCTTTGTCTGTCGCATGTACCCATTTTTGCTCACAAGGAATGACACACATTGGTATAATCTTGCAAGATCTCTTCTTGAACCATACACAATTGGTGGAACTGTTTGTTTTGGTCATCATAAATTTTCATAGGGTAGTATTCTTATTTAGATGTAACTACTAATTGTGCCTAAGTTTTGACTGAGGTATCCTTCTAATCTAGTGTTAGTTAATCTTCATCCTCTTCTTTACTGTTTTAAAGATAATATGATTCCCAGCACAAGTAGCTTTTAAATGTCTAGATATGATCTTTTCATTTTTAGAAAATTTATTTACAGAGAAATAGGATACTCATTGTTTGAGCCATTTCTCTACTTTGTCTGTATTCTTTTCCTTCGTCAAGAGGGATATCAAAATTTCACTTGTACCTTGAAGCATATCAGACACCCAAATGAACTACTGGACAAATAGTTGGATGGTTGGTTTGGGCACAATTTGTAGAAAAACGAATGAATTGTTTCATCATCTCCCTCTGCTTCTCGAGGGATTCATTGCGCAATAATTTGAAGGGATATGCTGTACCCTCTTTGTTTGTCATCTGAGTTTGCTTGAACTGACAAGGAAGATAATTTCAACAGTCACATGTCTACTGTGCTTTGTGCACTTTCACCTCATCATGTGACATACAATATTGTAGAAATCAAAACTGTGATGCTGATTTAATTGATAATTCAGTAGACAACACACTAGGTTGTAGACGCATAATGTTTTATGAGAGTAATGAACAGAAGCAAAGGCAATGAACCAATAAACACATATCATATTGCAATGTAAATGAACTATCTTTTGGAAATGAGAGTAATTTACAAGAAGGTAGTAATTCTGAGAAGAGATGTTCAACTACAACACTAATTTTTATAGTTGGATGACAATTCCTTTTAGATGTTCTTATAGCAGGAAAATAAAATTCTATAAACAGGTAGTGAACATAAGATTAAATCATGAGCTATTGATTATATTTTAGCAATAGTCTATATTTATAATCAGGAAACCAGTACACCATGAGATCCACGTAATATCATGGGTACAAATCAACCCCTAATAACATGCTAGAATATTGTTACATATTATTAGCATGTTTTTTTTTTTAACAACTAGTTTATTTTAGGAGTTGGTTTGTATTTGTGATGTTACGTGGATCTCATGGTGTATTAACTGCCTGATTAGAAATACAGGCTATAGCAATGTAATAATCAACAGGCCATGATTTAATCTTATATGTTATTAGAGCCTCTTTTAGGCCTTTGACTTCCGATTCATGACTCTTGGAGTCTGTTCCACTAGACTGCGGACTCTAAAACTAAAATGAAAGTACAGAAGAGAGAGAATTGGAGGACTGAGGCTCTGATACCATATAAGATTAAATCATAGAATGTTGATTATTACATTGCAATAGCATATATTTGTTTTCAGGCAAGTGGTACACCAGGAGATCCCTGTAATCTCATGGGTACAAATTAGCTTTTAAAATACTCTAGTTACTACAAAATAACAACATGCTAACAATATGTCAACTATTTTCTATATTTGTTTTCAGGCAAGTAGTACACCAGGGGATCTATGTAATCTCATGGGTACAAATCAGCTTCTAAAATACTCTAGTTACTACAAAATAACAACATGCTAACAATGTGTCAACTATTTTCTTACTATATTGAACAATGTACTGATTTGATTCACCTTTGAATCAAGACATGTGACAATAATTCCTCAAGAAGTTGAGGGAACCTGTTGCAACATAAGCCTCATTAAAACAGCAATTTTTTGTTCTTTGAAATTTTTTAGGATTTTTTTGTAAATTCTTGTACTTTGAAGCATTTTTAAAAGAAAATCTAAAATACCAAAGCAAATGGGAATGATAAAGAAAATTCAAATCTCTTTGATGCATCTTATTCTTCAAGATTCCATGCATTGGAAGAAACTACAATCCCGACAATGAGATTGTAATAAGGGAACTTGCACATCTTAGGGGTAGATGTCCCAAACTACTACCTAGATCAAAAGTAATAACAGATGTTGAAGAATCAATATGATTATCTAAACCTTTTTTACATTCAGTTCTGCTGAGGAAAGTGGTATATGGTGAGTCAGTTCAGTTCCTATCTATCGATAATGTTGAAAAGAGAACTGTGAGAAGCCAACCTTTGTACAAGAGGACTATGTTTGGCTAAGCTATGGTGTACCGGTTGTATCCAAAGGGCCCTCCACTTCCCTCTTCTCTCCCCCACCCCCTCTATGGAATGGGGGGAAGGCAAAAGGGAAAGGTGGGGAAGGTCCAAATTTTTGGAAAACTATCAGCCTACCTTCTAGTAGTTAATGCTTTGAATAAATGTTAAACTGCTATACTTGTATAGGGCTGATAAAAATACAGAATTTTGTGAGTTACCACACAAATATAAGATTAAGTCAAAGGCCGTGGATAATTAGATTGCAATAGCATGTTTTTATAATCAGGTAACCAGTACACTATGAGATCCATGTAAAATCACAGGTACAAACTCCAAACCAAATCCTAGAATAAACTAGTTGCAAACTTAACAACTTGCTAATAACATGTTAACATAGTTGCCAGGAAACTCCATTATAGGAACATGGACTGCATAACTGTCCCTGTACCCACATTTTCTGGTGATTATATTTATAAATTATATATAATGTAGTTGTCTCCTTATTCCTTTACTCGAATACCCTAATTTGATTGGCATCCCTGTCCCCATACCAGTACCAGTGAACTATGGTTAACAATATAATAATGATATCAAACAATATCTTATATCTAACAATAAAATGGCATTATGTGGCGAGTAAAGTGAATTTCCATATCTTTTTCATGTGCCATGGTTTCCTTGCAATCCGTCACCTTTTTTGGAGATGATACCTTACATTATCATTCCATTTTCTTGCATAAGTTTTGTGTATGAAATTTTATAAAAGTGAATATTTGATCATGCAAGTCCGAGACACTAATGATTAGAATTTATACCATGAATATTTCTTTTAGCTAGGTTTCTTGTGGTGGCATATTGTCATCAGTCTACTCACAAATTATCTTTCCTATATTTTCCAAAAAGTTTCTGAAGCTGACAAATCTTGGAATGAGGATGAGGAGACCTTATTTCTGGAGGTAATATCTCTTTAATTGTATTATATTCCTATTTCGATTCTAGGAAATAAGAAAATAAACATTGTAAACTTAGACAATATATAATTAGTTCATCTGTCTTTGGCCAGTTATTCATAAGTGTGCCAAGCAATAGAAGTTTCAGAATCTGAATCCTAATGAGAAATTCTTGATGCAGAGAAACGGCAGAGTGATTGCTCCTAACTTGAAGGGAACATGCTTATTCATTGTTGGTGAGAGTTGGGGCAGTAGATGGATTTTCTGTTTTTGTAGTATCATAGCATAGGGATAGATGATTAGGTGGGGTTGGCTTGCACAACAATAAGTGAATATTTTGGTATGTAAGATGAAGCAAGAATGATGACATTGCATCTTTCAGAATAACAATGATATTGTTTTCACTTTTCAGGAATGACGACTAGTATAAAATCAGCTGTGGCAAAGAAATTATCTGAAGTTCTAGGGTATTACTTCTTTGACAGGTGCAATTTAAACTACAGAGTTGTTCTGATGCTATCCTCCTGACTTGTGAATTGGATAGTATAAAATATATACTTGGCAAATGTGATAACTCTTTTCCCTTCCGTTGTTGTAATTTCAATTTGTTAACAGCGAGAAGCTGGTAGAGCAGGCGTCAGGAGAATCATCTGCTGCTTGGAAACTGAAAGAAGAAGATGAGGAAGGATTTAGAGATTCTGAGGTGAATGGAATATAACTTTGTTTTCATACTCTAGGTTCTGAGATTGCCAACTTTTAAAAGATCGAGATTTGTGAAATCCAAAAGCCCATGTTTATATTCATTTAGTCTGATGGGATATCCAATGGTCAATACATAGCAAAGATCCTTAATACTTTTTATCAGTTGATGACAATTATATTGGTAGCTATAGCCAATGAAACAATAAGAGGTAAAGGCCTGATCACAGCTATATATTGACATCTACAATCTTAAAACTATGTGTGCTCTGTTTAATTTATAAGAGGTTGAATATGCAATACTTGGCAACTTATTTGTGAATGCAAATGCATAAACTATTTGTTATCAGAGTGAAGTACTGCGGCAATTATCTTCCATGACTCGTCTAGTTGTTTCAACTGGTGATGGTACTGTAGTTCGTTCGAGCAATTTGTGAGTATATTTTATTTACTTGTGAAAAAATGTAGTTAATGTGATATTTTTCCATTATCTTCTTGAATAGGAATCTATGGTCCAGACTAATGAATGTTTCTTCAATGTGTATTTCAAATTCATAAGGGGCTATATGAGAAATGGAATCATAATATGGCTGGATATACCTTTGGAGGCATTGGCAAAGGAAATGGTGGCAGAATGGGTTAAAACCCAAGGTCATTTTACCCAAACAACTGCTGGATCATATTCTCAGGTCTTTTATTACTTTCTCTGCAGTGCACTAGTATATATTTTCTATTTTGAAAGTTTATTTTATCAGTTTGGAAAATGCTCACATCAACAGCAACAGATGCCAATGTCACACCATGTGTTAGTTTCATATTTGATTAGGGTTTTTAACTTTTCATGAATATTTCTAAGATGTCTTTCCTAGATGGTTTGATTCACGGATTTTCAATTTAGGTAAGAACAGTGAGGAGTTATTAAATGTAAAAGAGAAAATTCATCTAGAAATAAAGATTTGCTTTAATCGAATTTGTATTAAATAAGTGCAATTCATATTTGGAGATGAGGAAATGCCCTCACAAGGATGGATCATCATCATGTACAAAGATATTCAAGAGGACATTATCTTCTATATATCAATTCATTTTTATCTTTGTTACAAGGGTATGGTAGAATTCTGAGCTTGCTGTTATTCCTGAGCATGCTGATGTGAAAGTTTTATTAGTGCATCTCAAGATG